>WAAB01025728.1:0-35191 GCA_013389865.1 Piaya cayana | reverse complement strand
TCCAGCCCTCTGATCATCTTCTAAGATGACTATAAACTACAATTAATCTTCTGAAATTATTATTTGATAGATGGATTTCCCATTGTTTCTCTAAGTATACATGAGCATGATATTCAAATAAAGGCAAGTGTGCCACATGCCTAGAATTTCTAAGGTCTGTAACAAACTTTAGTGACAAGAAAGACTTACTGTGCCTTTTCTAGGGCTTCCTTCTGCCATTTCCCCATCTCTGATGTAGTGCCTGGAGAGCTGCTGCTGAACATGCCTGAGGGTCTCTTTGCATTTGCTAATGGCTTATTCTCTTTGTTGGCAAATACTGAATCTGCAGCAAAAGTCTCTTGTGTAAAAATGTTCTGCATTAGCTTGTTTTTTAGCAATGCTGTTTCCTCATTGCTGAATGATGACTTGGATGGGTCTTCAGCATGACTGAAGTCCTCGCTTTTCAGTCCTGACTTGAGCTTCAACAGCTGGCTGCTGTCTTGAGGGGGAGACTGAACATTGTAATCTGTATGCTCCACACTGAGAAAACATGATGCACCTGGAAAACAGCTCTTCCCAGGTGTATCAGCATTTATTTCCTGAGCCATGGGCTCAACGCCAGGTCCATGATTTGAGTCAGGCTTTCCTGAATTACCCGTGTTATCTTTAGGATTGGTGTCACACTGACTGCTGCCCAAGTATTCTTTGCATGCTGAGTTGCTGGGGAACAAACCACCTTCTGTCTCTCCCTTGGAGCCTGTAGATGCTTCTGTCAGGTCACATCCGACAAATAAACAGTGAGAGACTCCTTGCTGTGGTGAGTGTGAGCCCAGAAGGCAGCAGCATGCCTTTGCATTACAATCTGTGGGTGAAGCCCACTCGTCCCCTGTTTGTGGGGTATGCCGCAGGGCGCAGTGTCTTCCATCACAATGAATTTGCTTCCCCACTTCCAGCATGCTGTCTGTCAGAGCTCTGCTTCTTGTACATTGCCAGCCCTCTTCCTCAGACCTGCTGTGGGAGTGAGGTATGTTCCTCTCCCACACCTGCTTCACATGGGTGGACTTCTCTTGGTTAGAAAACACTTGATCTGTATCAGTTGTTTCCTTGTAGTCAGGAAGGGATACAGTGAAAGTGGTTGTTTGCTCAGAAGTGAATTCTGAGGAACAATGGGAAGATCCAGAGTGGTTAACTCCACTTTTTTGAGCTTTCCCCTTCATATCTCTTGCAAGGGCAGCTTGTCCATCCACAGATAGTTTCTTCTCTTCATGCTGAAGGTCAATCTCTTTGCAGTCCACAGTTCCCAATTTTGATACAGGAAAAACACATGAGTTTGAAGCATCCTTTTCTGGAGTTAACATGGCTTCACTGGAGTAAACTAGACAATTGTGTTTGCATTTGCACTGTTTGTGATCAGCTAGGAAACTTTTGCAGTTTTGCCAGTTACAGGCAGAATCTTGCAGGCAGGAAGGCTTTTCTGCAGTATGGCTTGGAGAGGACTCAATGGTTAAGTCATAGCTCCAGCGTGATGGAATTTTGGTGCAACCTGCATTTTTAACGGATTCCTCTGTCTTTTGGCTGCTCTTGCTACAATCCCAGCTGCCATCCAGTTCACGTTCTTGCATGGGTGGCGCATATTTAGAAAATAAATCTTGTTGCTTTTGGCTTTTTTGCTCTTCCTCAGTTCCTTGTTCTCTTTGGTGAAGAAAAAAAGAATGTTGACTGCATTTGTTGGTGTTTCTTTTTTTCATGCTCTTCTCACTACAGACAGGTGAGAAAGAATCTTCACTGAAATCACTGTCATCCAGCTCTTCCAGCTGCACTTCCTCTTTGCTCTGTCCTTCTGTGTGAGGAAGGCTCAGATCTTGCTTTACTTGAATCTCCTGGGGCTTACATTGTGCTAAAAACCTCTCAAGAGGTTGATAGTTCAATTTCAGTAGAATAGCTGGCTGCTGAAACTGCTGGTGATAAAGACGTAAATGTTCTTCCCTTTCCTTCTGAAACAGAGGCAGATTTGTCCAGGTTTCAACACACTGTCTAGTAAAAGTGCTTCCCCATTCCTCTCTGCCATCAGAAGGCAGACTGCCATCTTTGAAGGAAAAACTGTCTCTGGAAACAAGCTGTTTCTGTACAGGTTGCACTGTCTGGACTTTCAGGCACTGGGGAGGTGCCCTGTCTTGCAAATATTTCTCTCTCTGGACACTCTCTTTGGTTTCTGCATTTTTTATCACATCCTTCGCAGTGGGATTCTTTTCAGAGTTGGGGGACAGACCAACACTTTTCTTCTTCAGAGCCTGTGTTATCCGGAGGACACCCTTCACTGGGCTAGTGTGGTGGAACGACGACATGCTGCGATTTCCCTTGTAGGCATGTCCTTTGCTGTCCCTTGGTGTAGAGGTCAAAGGGACACTCAGGGGCAGGGGTGCTGCAGGACATGCCTTCGTTTTTGTAGCATCTGAGGGATGCTGGAGGCCTAGCTTCACTTTCTTTGGCAAGTTCTTTTCCCCATGTGGCAATGAGGGAGAACTTTGGAGACTTTTTGGAGATGCAGTTCCAGCTGACTGATGCCTGTTTGTGACAGGAGTGGAACGTTTCATCCCTTTCTTCAGCTCTTTGACCCTGAAAATGAAGCTGGCCTTAGATGTTGTCATGCTTTCAGATAAATAACAGTGTCTTCAGAACAGACTAATTCTTTACATATCAAGGTTATACACTGAATTCAATGCCATGATGTCTGTTTTAATCATCAGTGATCCATAGAGGCATCACAACACCTCTGCCAAAATGCCTGAGCTTTGTGAAAGGTCTGCGATAGTATTTTGAAATGCTGCCTTGAGCAGTGCCTAACAGGTCCTGTGAGCAAAGATGGGCTCTGTTTCAGTGGAAGGGGGTTGCATTTCCACACTTCAACACAGCAAGGCACAGTGCCAGCTCAAGACAAGCTGGCACTCCCCATAGCACAGAGTCCCACATGACACAAACTACAGCTTTCAGAGTAGTTGCAGTGGGGATAATTAGCTCAGGTGATGTATGTATGCATCACCTACAGTGCTCCTAGATCAGACTCATCCATGCAACTGTGAAAAGCTGCTTAGCTGGTATCACCCCATCCCCTTCACTGTTTCCTTTATTCTTCTTCCCCATAAGCACTCCTTGTCCTCTAAGCTCAGTACAGCCTGTTATTTACCTCCTCCTGTGCAGGAGGGAGGACGATGTGCTTGCACACATTCTAGGCAGAAGTACAGGACTAAGATAGACCTTTTGATTGCTGATGTTAGTAATCCTGCAATGCAGAAAGCGAAGTGATATTTTCAGCACTAAAAGTTGTCATTAGAAAGGATTTACAAGACCCAGAGAATTTCAGGGCCAAATAGAAGAGCTGGAAGAGGTAATGATTTTATTTACATTGGAAAAATTGCATTTCTTGCCTATATCAGCATTTCCAATGCAACCAAAATGAGATGTACCATAAACATTATACATTAATATTTTTCTTTGTGTTTTTCAACTTGGCAAGTTTGAGCTCCATCACCTACCTGCTAGCATATCGTAATGTGTTCAGGGTGTGCTCTGTAGCTATGTGGCTGGGTGATACGTTGGCTATCATACATGTCTTGGAATTGCCAATAAAAGAATCTTTCAGCACCTAGGGTTGGAAGGGAAAGATAAGATTCTTAGCAATTTGTGTATTTAGTTTTAAACACATGCTTGTGTTTCTTTCACACAATATATGAGAGAAAGTAATTTAATCATCTCAGAACTTACAAAAAGTTAGGTTAAGTCACCTTGCATTCCCTGTGAATTGGTAATGTGTACAGAGGCAGTTAACCTGAGTCAAGTGATGCAAAGTTACTGTCTCTTTTGAATGTAGTTTTCTTGTCTCAATTTGTCTTGCAATTCTTCCCTTACAGTGAATACAAGTGCTCATCAGGGCTCTGAACAAGCCCTTGCACGAGGTGCCACAACAGTGCCCATATGTTTTGAGGAATAAAGCATATGTTACCACTGGAGTGAGGAAATGTTGATGTGATCTCCCAGGACTGTTACTGCAAGGAAGACTTGTTATAAAGCGGATGGAGATGGATGTTAACGAGTCTAGAAGGGGTTTTTGTTTGGGTTTAGATTTTGGTTTATTTGTTTTTTAACACATCAGTTCTCAGGACTGACTGGGGGAACTGGCAGTTGGCCTTAATTCTATGATTACCCTTAAAATCAGTGTTTGCAAAAGTTATGCATTTCTCTTTTCTTCAAGAGTCAAGTAGAAGTTATGAAATTACACCCTTTTAAAATTATTACTTTTCTTATTTTGTCTTCATCAAGGCAATCTTTGCTGCTGCCTACTTGCTCATTTTACCTGAGTTAATTTGCTTTGCCGGAAAGGAGGATGTGCGTGTCCCTGATCCAATGCACGAATGCATTCCTTTAGCTACCGGAAGGGAAAAAGAAATGGGAAAACACATATCAGTCAAACATGGCAAGGAACTGAATTGTATCAAAGCTAACTTACAAATGCCCTGTTTCCTTCAAGCATCTTCAACTCCTATGTGATCTTTCTCACGAGGGGAGTTTGCTGCTGTTGAAGCCACAAATGCCCAGTTTCATCCAGCTCAGCTACCAGTAGCAGTTTCACTGCATTCAAAGAAAGCAAAGCTGCAGCACAGAGGCTGGCACTGCCTGCTGGCTCTGTGGGATGTACAAATCTCAGGAAAGTGGGTAAGTACACACGTTTAACACACAGCTGTGGCCCTGCCGCTGCCTGCACCACAGCTAACAAGTTTGAAGCAGATGAGGTGCACATCAAACTGTACCGAAGCTGGCAGTGCAGGTGTACCTCCGGTTCACATAACGCCCTGAAAACAAAGCCTCATGAGGTCCATCTCTTATAAAGTTCTTCCTTCTAAAAGAAGCTCTTCCCCTTGCAAAAAGAACTGTAACACTTTGGCCAATTTCTTCTGCCACTCTGGCACTATTTGCTTATGTTAAACAGAGACAGCATGAGACTACAAAGTGCACATTTCTCCCCATACTCACTAGGACCTGCAGTCCCATCAGTGCATGGATATGCCGGGTGGTGTTAGAAGGCAGCTGATCTCAAGCCATCTCCTCCTCGTGCCAGTGTGATGTGCCAACCCCAGCCAAAGGGGAAAGCACGCACAAGCACCAAGTAATTAGCTGTGAGGGGAGCTGGGTTCCAGCCCACACTCAGAAGATAGGGCAGATACAGCCTGTCTGTCTAAAAGAACATGCCACCACGACCTTTGATGGGCTAAGAAGAACTATACACAAAGAGCTGAGAATGAAACAGACTCCCCAGGGAGCAGACACAGCTACAAACTTCCCATTAAAACTAACAGGATACAAGTGGGCAGCCTTTCACAGAGCTCATTAGATCTTCTTACTGTTAATAACCACCAATAGAGATAGCCTGTAGTCTTGAAGGACTTGATTTATTACCAGTCTTGGAAAAAGATCACAGAATCATAGAATAGTTGGGTTGGAAGGGACCCTAAAGCCCATCCAGTTCCACCCCTTGCCATGGGCAGGGATCAGATGAGGCTGCTCACAGCCTCATCCAACCTGGCCTTGACCACCTCCAGGGATGGGGCATCCACGGCTTCCCTGTAAAACCTGTGCTGGTCCCTCACCACCCATATTGTGAAGAATTTTTTCCTGCTGTCTAATCTAAATCTTCCCCCCTTCCAATTTAAAGTCATGCCCCACCATCCTATTACTACTGGCCCTTGTAGAAGTCCTTCCCCAGCTTTTTTGTAGGCCCCCTTCAGGTACTGGAAGGCTGTTAAAAGATGTTATGTCTAAACTCAAATACATGCACTTTTTTGCCCTGTTTCCATTGGAATAAGCATAATAGCCTCACACTCCACATCAAGCCTGGATGCTCTCCAAAACTGGTAGAATTGGACTGTACAGCCATACAAGTCATTAGACCAAATATTAAAGGAAAATTAAGCAGATTACAGTATTGTCATGGTGATTCTAGCATGAAGCAGCCTCTTCTTCATTTAAAGCCTTACTACATTCTACAGACACTCACTTAAAATGAATATTTGTCACTTTAACTTGCATTTTATTAAAAATGACACCTCTAACAAGTAAGAGATCAAACTATTATTTTATTCTGCTTCTCATAATTGCAGTAGCTGCATATCTTCTATGTGAAATCAACACAAATATTCAAACCAGCAGTAAAGTTATACCTTCATGTGTTTTAAGCCTGAAGAGAACCTTACGATCACTGAGGGCAGAGCTAGGTTTTACAGGCTGCAGGTCACGTAGACTGAGCCAAAGATGCCTTTTGTAGTTAATTCAGCCACTATTTGTAGACTGCCTAGGTATTTACTCAGCTTCCCCACTATACTAAAAATAGGCACACTTTGATTTTGAAGTTCCATTTGAAAAAGTTTCATGAGCTTACATTAAGCCTCACTTCTCAAGAATCCCTTCTGTTCAGGTCCCAACTGTCCATGCCACTTGGTTATTCACCAGCCAATACTCAAGAAAGCACGAAATACAGAAATGTGGTCACTTTACAGGCTGTCTCCCAGTATGAATGCTAATGTTCCGTAGCAGGAAAGCTTCTGTGTGAAAGAACATTCTCCATTCTCAAAAAAGTACGGTCACATGCACTAACACCTGCCTGTTCCCTCATCTCACTGATTGCTTATCACCTTCTGCCTCACTTAGAAGAGCCCTCAGTCATCAGTGAGCTTTGTTCATTAGAATTAGAGGTGCAAAGCATTCTCCACAGTTTATACTCAGAAGCACTTCTGCATTATCTCAGGTGCCATTTCCCTGCTCCTTGTCCCTCTTTACATAACCCTGTACACTTACAAAATACAGTTTGCATTAAGACTGCATTTATTCCTGTTCCTTCCTCCCCACACACAAACTGCCATAGTTACTATGCTCTCGAGTATCCAAGTCCTTTACTCCTGAGTTGTAAGAGAAGTCTGAGTTCAAGTGATGAAAATAACCAGTAGGAACACATATCCTTTTATAAAACAAACATGGCAATCCCAAGGCAATATTCTTCACAAGTGAAAGGGATGAAACTTTACATATAAAATATGGGTCACTGGTACCTGACATTCTCCATGCTGCATTTACCTCTCTGGCTGTGAGAATGGATTACAAAGACTTCTTTTTTCCCATCACAAAATCTTTTCCCTCTTAAATTGTCTTTCAGGCATGAGACAAATTAAACCAGGCATGCTTAGTACTTTGGTTATGTTTTCCCTTCCATGTAATACATGCAGTTCCTTTTTTCGGAAAAAAAAAAAAAAAAAAGAACTATATACAAAACGTTCCCCGGACATGCTAGCAGCTTACCGCTAAAAGACTTTGGTTTATTTCTGCTCCTTCCATTTTTGTTTGTCGATTTGAGTCTCTGGCATCAGCTGCTCTTTCACTGCCAGCCAAGTCAATGAATGACATCCTAGAAAAAACAAAGTTGCATTTATCTTAGGGGCTTTTTACTCTGTTCACTCTTCCTCTTTCTTTTTTTTTAAACCATAGTGCTGCAATGCATGACATCAGAAGAAAAATTAGAAACAACTACTTTTGAACAAAGAGAAGTACCCAGTGAGGTACCAAAATAAGCACAGCAGCAAGAACAGTGTTAGAGCAACATGGCAGAAAGTACAACTGCATGTGAGGACCGTGCTCCATAATTTAACGGATAAGTTGCTTAAAACACAACTCATTTGACTCTCCAGATAATCACTATGCTTGTAGCTTCCCAAGAACACTGTTCTATAAATTGTAAATTTACTGGTTCTCTTTTCAGGTAAAACAGATTTCTGTCCTGTCCTGTCCAGTGGGAATTCAGGGCAAAATAAACAGAAATCTCCAGTGTTGTATGTATTAGACTGAGCTGTCAGTATTCCTTGTCCCTTCTCTCCACAAAACTTCATTACTCCCTCACACATTCTCTGGCTCTGGGTGCCAGCTGCAGTACTGACTGCTGCACTGTATCTTTGTCTTTGACCTTTTTCTTTTCCTGGAGCAGACTGGAGTCCTCTAATAGGCGTATCTTGGTATCCTTTCCCCACTCCAGCTCCAACTCACTTTCAGTAACAATAACATGGCACACCCGTCACACCTATATAACCACACACGCCTCTATCCTGAAGCGTGGCTCTTCTGCGTTTTCCTCTCTCCCCTATTTGCGGCTCTTCCATTTTGCCTTGCATTTAAAATAATATCCTGGGAAGTAAGACAGCTTGGTAATTGTGGGAAGAGTGTATAAGCGTGTTTTTTTGACACTGTTACATGCAGTAACAGATCTTAACTTCTTTCCTCAGACCTATTTCTTGAGGGTGTTTACTCTGTAGAAAAGATGACTGAAAACCAGCACAACTACAGACTTCAAATAAGTGAAATGGTTGCTGCAAGAGGAAGCAAACTGCTCATTTTGCCTGCTGCAGATAGCATCAGATTCAAATTACCAGGGAGGATCAGGAGACACCTCAGCCAGTCATCCCAGGCTCCTTTGTAGTCAATTACAGGGCAGAGGTGCTTTGAGGGGCAAAGCTAGTTGACCTAATTTAGGTGACTCTGCAGGATGTTATGAATTGAGTTCCAGAAAGGAACTGACTTCAAAGGTAACAAGCAGACATGTGGATATGCCCATTGCAGGCATCCACCTGTAGCCATATGAACTCCAGGCAGGAAAACTTTTCTAACACTGAAGACTGAAAAGGGATCGATTTAATTGACTAACTCCTTCACTCAAAATTTTTACAAACAAGTTTGACAAAGATGTGCCTTAAGTGCTCTCCTTGGGCACAGAGAAAGGACTGGGCGACTTCTCAAAAGCCCTTTAAACCCTTTTTGCTGATTTAACTCACAGCTGCCCAGTAACTCAACACCACCTCCTCCTGGTCATCCCTGGGCTTGACTTCCTCATCAGTCCTGAGCCCTCCCAATTCTGGTTCTCACCTTCCAAATGTCCTGTTGGCCGTGTCTTTAATTTGAATTTGGATGATAGCATGAGATCGGGAGGAATCAGAGTTGACTCCAGTAGCTCCTGTACTACGTTCTTTTCCCCCCTTCAAAATCATCTGCAAAGTAAGGGGTACAAAACCCAACCAAACTGTAAATAAAACAGTCTCTCCGGAAGACATCTTCTCCTTCTACAATGAGGAAATATTAAGCAGAAATTCACTGGAATTAACAAAATATCCCAACTATAAAATTAATTCCAGAAGTATGGCAGCAATGAAAGAAAGTCAGACTGTAGACATAATGTAAAGAACTCATGAGATAGATTATTTGTTGTGTTATTTCAAAATTTCACTTTCTCATGTAACGATAGCTACTGTTACCCAGAAAGTTAAGCACAAAATAGAAAGTGCCAAAGCCTTTCTCCATTTCTGTAACAAAAAGACATTATGACAAAGTAAGGAACAAAATTAAAGAAAATTATACTCAATACAACAATAAAGTAAGAAAGCAAGGAAGACAGTTGAAGTGGAAGGACAAAGACTCCTTCAAGACACTAGTCTGGATAATTCTCTTCTGAAACTGTTTAAGGACATCTGGCAGCAACTGCAGCAGGATATTCATTAAACAGTCATTAATTTTGTTTCTGGTTGTAAGAACCAATTAAAATATTATTTAAAAAATCAATACTTTCTTATTTGACAGATGTGGATTTTTAGTGCCTTTCAATGACCAGTTCTCAACCAGCACAACAACCAACTGCTTCAGTTCCCAAGCACTATATTTGTGCTAAATGCAGATAATTTCTGAACCAGAGCCAACATCAGTGAATGGTGAATAACCAGGGATGCATTCAAGACTCTTCCCATGTATCCATTGTGGACTGTACAGAAGCTCTGAGTCAGCCAGTGACATTTCTGTGTCCACAAGGGTTGTAGACCGTATAAAACTAATTTTTTTTTTTTTTTGCTGAGACACTTGTAGGAATAAAGTAATTGAATAGCTCTTCTGTGTGTGGAATGTGATAATACACAGGAATGTGTTAATCAACCATATAGCAAATTTGCATTCTAATTCACAGAAGCAATACCAGCATGTCCCAAAGCTTGAAGTTAATCGGAAGATGAAAAACAAATGGAATCTAAGTGTGCAACACCATGCTAATATTAATGAGTCAAATACACTATCAGGCAGCTGTAATTTACACTTCCTCAGTAAGAAAGGAATTAAACTATGCAAAGTAAGGCTAAATAGAAAGCAGATTTAACCAATGTGCTGCTGGGCAATGGAGAAAGTTTCTCGGGCTCAGCCATGCAAGGAAGGAAAACTGAATTTTGGTTGTGCTGAATGTCAGCTACCACTTAAAGATCCTAATTTACTTGGCTATTATCACACATCATATTCCTAATCCTAATCCAAATCAATATCTCCATCTTAAGTATTTTCTCATTTCTGGTTTTATTAATTATTGATTTTGTATCTTTTGTCTCACACCCATGCACCTTTAATAAAGAACTTCTAATTTGACAGAAGGCAAAGAAACCACTGAGAGAAAATACTTTTCCAGCTGTCAGGGTGCCATTTAATTTCTGGAATAGTGACAGCAGTCTGTTTCTTGGCAAAGATCTTTCCATTAAGGAGTGGCAGCAGAAGCGACAGCTGTGAATCAGCAGCTTGCATATTGCTAACACAAATCACAGGGACCCAAGAAGCTTACTGAGCAAAGGCACTTTCAATAGTGCTCCTCAGTGCTCTGCTGGGTTTGCCAGTTTCAGCGACTTAAACAGGAACACACAGGGGTACTACACAAGAAATCACAGTTTCTGAAAATGACTTCTCACTAATCAGGCTGCAGAATACAAAAGAATTGCAAACATAGAGGTTACCTCCAAAAGCAGATCAACAGAATCCACCTGAACCTCCCGCAGTCCAACTATCTGAACGACATGCTTGCTATCTTCTCTTGCAAAAAGTCTGAATATGAAACAGTGCAGAAAGAGGACGTTTGAAATCTCAAATATTTGCAATGAAAACAGGTGTCAGTGCCCTGGCACTGTGAAAAAGCAATCAACACTACTAACAGGGCAGAGGTATTACTGTCATTCACTCATTTTCAGAGCTGAAGAGGTACAGGTATCACTGATATTTCACTATAAGAGACATAGAATCATAAAATTATTTGGGTTGGAAGGGGCCTTAAAGATCACCCTGTTCCACCTATCTCCTTACATGGCAGATTACAGTACCTGCTCTTAAAAGACTGGTTTTGAGAAACACACATGCGTAGAAATAGGTGCTTCCTTTGTGAACAGATACCCACTGCCCCAGGCAGAAAGCCTCCCTGTTGAGCTCTCCAGTATGCTTTAAGTATAGTGCTCTCAAGGCTGCTGAAAGCCTCCAGCTGACAGGTAATGTACCTTCAACATGACTAAAAGATTTCATTGCTGAGATCTCAACTGACTGTGATTTTATTTAAGGATTTCAGACCACAGTGGGTTTTTTTATAGCAAGTATGTCCCAAAGTTGTTCCAGTTTCCATTCTGGATGGAGCCCCTCTAGGTGCATCCATCCATCCATCCAAATGACTCTGGGTCTGAGATGCTACTACCAAGGATGATGGCAGTGTGACCTGCAGGGTTTGCTCCTGTAGAGTAACTGGTGTGTTGGGTAAAGGCTCTCAGAGACGTGAGCAGATTCCACAGTGTCAAACACAGCAACTGGTGGTTCAGTGGGAATTATAGAGACTGGAGTGACAAGAGCTGCAGCCCCACTGGCACAGCAAGAGGGGCAGCCAGCGGTTATGCTGAAACAGGAAAAGACAGGAACTCCACAATGGTTGGCATAAGAATTCTGGCCACAAGAAGGTTCTTGCTCTGCCTATGGATGTTCTGCTATTATATTATAGTGTAAGCAAAACAGCATGAACTCTTATCTCAACCACAGTCCCTGTGGCTGATCCCATGCCCCCAAAATAGTAAAAATTAGGAGTATCTCTCAATGCCACAGTATTCAATGCCATATCTGCCTCTCTAATCATTTCCTGGGAACAACCCTAATTAGATACATAACATTTACTATAAATAGTAATACATTAAATGTAACTGCATGAAACAGTAACTGATTTATGAACAGTAAATGATTTCTAAACAGTAACCAACAGATTAATAATCATAGGTTTATAGAAAAATGTATTTTTATTTAAATACCTCTTCCTTCTATTTAGCAGGTCATAAAGCTGTCCACAGTAGATCTCATAAAAACTGATCAAAACAAGGAGCTCTTTCCTTGACTGTGATGCTTCCAAGTGACTAAAGATGTCCTTCACAGCCAAGGCATAGAGTCCCGGGTTCCGCTGAGTACCGATCATAGTGTAAGTCTTTCCAGCACCAGTCTGCCCATATGCGAAGCAGGTTGCATTGCCTCTGTGAAGATAACTTATATTTTTAGTGTCACACTTGATTTACTCATATCTGTTAAAAAAAATTCTGCTATGTTGACATCTCTCTATGGCAGCCTCTTAGCAATGAGGTTTGGTTTGCCACCCTGTCTGAGAAACTGCAATACACTTAAGAGTGCTTGTCAGCCATGTGCTATGGAGGTTCAGTGTGTCACAGAGCACTGTCTCTCTTCCTGTCTTCCAGATGCCAAAAATGCATATAAGGAAACTAAGAATTCATTATTATTCTTCCAGCTGTTCAGATGCTGCAGAAGTATCGTAGCATTACGAATAGGAATCCTATTGATTATAAATCACACAGAAAAATTACTGTGACATGAGATGTAAATCAGCCGCAAGTCAGGTTCTGTGTTGGCACAGGTTGTGCTTGATGAAAAGGAACACCCTAGGATAATTTACTGAGTGAGGACACTTTTGTCTCAGGCTGCAGGCAGCTAAGTCAATCTACAGAGCTGCTGTTGCCCATGGAAAGGTCTTGCTCTCCCTTTCCTCTGCTCTCAGCTGTGTGACCTCTGCCTGCCTGTGCCAGTTCTGATGTTTGACTTTCTGTACTGAAACAACAGAAAGCTTTCCACTTTTTTGCAAGCTAATTTTCTGCTGTTTCAGTGAAACAATGTACCTCACAGAGGATCACAAAATATGCTCAAACTGGCTTCATGTAACTCTTGGGAATGTGTCTAGGCAGGGGCAAGGAAAAGCATCATCCCCTTTCAGTGGCAGAGACTGTTGGTTCACTCAGTCCAGCCAGTGAAACCAGATTCTCAACTTACTCCAGACTGTTCCACCTTTGTCATTATTAGCTGTCTCAGTACCCTGGCAGAGAAATGGGTAAATATCTATGGCTGCAGGAAGCACAGTGAACAACTTGCCAGATTGGACAACAGAGTTCAGCACTGTGTGTGATAAGACCAATGCCAGCTAAGGGGATGCAGCAAGAGGGACATGGAAGTTAAAGAAAGCTAAGAAAAAACAGTAGCATCTCTTCTGTGACACTATTGGATTAGCTGTAACGTGAATTGTGTCTTTAGTGGTTATTACACAGCAAGCTACAAGCCTCGTCCTCCCTCTTTACTTTCTTTTTCTCAGCTGCATGACACCCACTGTCTCTCATGATATCTGGAGAGATTTTTCAGTAACAGAATGCTCCATTGTGTTAATTTTCAACATGGACACATAGTCCTTTCTTTCACTACTCAAAAATGTAATTATATTCAATCTTGTTACTATGCTCAAAAATAAGATCAATTGGGTAAAGTCCCTATCAGTTTCCCATTGATCAGGAAGTATATAATCATGATTGAGCCCCTATGCAAAGAGAGATCAATAAAATAAATTTTAAAAAATCACAAGGTTATTAATCATAGAATCATTTGGTTGGAAAAGACCTTTGAGTCTAACCATACCTGTCTGCTACTAAACCGTATCTCTGAGCACCTCATCCACCGGTCTTTCAAATACCTCCACGGATGGTGACTCCTTCACCTCCCTGGGCAGCTGTTCCAGTGCCCAAGAACCTTTTGGTGAAGAAATTATTCCTGATGTCCAATCTGAACCTCCCTTGGCACAACTTGCGGCCATTTCCTCTCACCCTATTGCCTGACACTTGGGTGAAGAGACCAGCAACCCCTTCGCTACAACCTCCTTTCAGGGAGTTTCAGACAGTGATAAGGTCTCCCCTCAGCCTCCTTTTCTCCAGGCTACACAACCCCAGTTTTCTCAGCTGTTCCTCATAACACTCATTCTCCAGGCCCCTCACCAGCTTCATTATGCTTCTCTGGTTGTGCTCCAGCCCCTCAATGTCTTTCTTGTAATGAGGGGCCCAAAACTGAACACAGCATTCAAGGTGTGGCCTCACCAGTGCTGAGCACAAGAGCACAATCACTTCCCTGGTCCAGCTGGCCACTTTATTTCTGATAAAATTTCTGATAATTTCTAATATTTTCTATTGCCTTGTGAACTGCACAAATCCATGCGAAAATATCTCAAGACAGTCTCCTGAAGGAGGTAGTATTGTTCCTCTACATGCGAGTGTGCCAAACCACATAGAAGCCCTTCTTAGAGGGGAGATTAAACTTCAATTTTTCATTCCAGGCTGCCCATGGTGTCTCTCTGTTACACCTGAGATCCAATTTTAACTTCTTCTGTGATTCAGATCTCTCACCAAATCTGAACAGTTTCCTCTGATTTATTTTGCCATAACTGCAATCAAAGACATTCTAGAAGGTAGAAGATATGGGGCAAAGGCGAAATGAATGTATTTTTCAAAAGATGAAAAGTGTGAAGGAAAATAAAAGCAGTAAATGAAATTTTAAAACAAGACAAAAAAAACCCAGATATAAGCATGGATGCCCTACCCGTTAAACACATGCTGGATGAGAGGATGAGCAGTCTTCATATACACATCCTGATTGGTACAGGACTCCCCAAAGACTTCATCAAAATAAAAAACATGCTGAAAAATAAACATGATGTTTACCTGAAAATGTTTCACTTACTCTTTACCCCATTCAAAGATACAATTAAATGACACAAGTCTTTCAGACAACTTCGCATGGCTTTGCATCAGGTACAAAGCAATCTAGCACTTTTATCATGCAGAATGACATACACAGGAACACATGATTATGAGTAAATGAAGAGACAGGGTAGGAAAATTAAAGGGAAGCAAATATGTCTCAGTTCCCCATCATTCAGCAGCAGAACACACTACAGCCTTCTGACAAGGGAAAAAAGTGCTAATTAAAGAAAATATATTCTTAAAATTAATCAGCCTAGAGATGTGCAGTAAGACTGTAACAGTGAAAAGAACTCAGAGTCAGCTTTTGACTCTCTCAAAATTAGTCCTCAGCTGTGGGTAATTATCTCTGTTCCGAGCACTTTAAAACCTTTTGTGCCAGAGAGGAGAAACTGTTCTTAAGCAAAGCTGAGTCATATTATCTCAGAAGGGGGAAATAAACCACAATACTTCCCACACTCCAGATCTGACCCAAACCAGCAGCATCTCTGGAAACACTGCAACATGTTCATTATGGGCTCCTCCTCGGTTAAGAATGGTGTTTGGACAGACAGTCAAACATCACATTTTCTACAGAGCCTCCATGGACTGGTGTCTAAAGCTGCACTCTTAATAAATTCACTGTGGCATAAATTAAGGTGGTAAATCTCTAGGACCAACAATTATTTCAATGATGCACAAACAAACCACGGAAGAATTTCTTCCCAATGTCTAATCTGTATCTTCCCCCTTCCAATTTAAAGCCATCCCCCCTCGTCCTACCACTCTATGCCCTTGTAAAAGTCCCTCCCCAGATTCCTGTAGGCCCCCTCCAGGTACTGGAAGGGTGCTGTAAGGTCCCCCCAGAGCCTTCTCTTCTCCAGGCTGAACAACCCCACCTCTCCCAGCCTGAACTCATAGCAGAGGTGCTCCAGCCCTCTGAGCATCTTTGTGGCCCTCCTGTGTTCCGACAGTTCCATATCCTTCTTATGCTGCGGATTCCAAAACTGGACACAGTACTCCAGGTGGGGTCTCATGAGAGTGGAATAGAGGCGGAGAATCACCTCTCTCAACCTGCTCTGCACCCCTTGCTTTCTTTTCTGTAGGAATCAGAGAGGGATGCAGGGTAAGCAGCCAGACCTGGAAGCATGGAAATTCTCCTGGGTCCTATAAGAATAGATATGTCCTCTGCCAAAGCATACTTTTACTTGGACTATGTTGATTGATAAGACGATTTTGTTCGTCTATACTGACATAATGAAATTAATTAGCTGTTACATCACCACTGAGCTACTAAGGTGATAAGCAACACATAAACGTCAGATATAGTTAGTCAGCTGCAGGGAGCAGGGTAGCATTGCTGCATGTGTCACATTGTAAAAGGTGGTAAATGAACAGTGCCCAAGAAAGCTGCAAATTAAATTTTTACTGGATGCTCCCAACAGTTGTTCTTAGGACCCAGACGCTAAAAATAACTCACAGTTGAGAGAGAATGGCTTGCTGCTCTCTAGAAACCAGTTAGGTTCCTGGTGCTGTCAGTCAAAAGTCAGAATGTGAACAATGACAGCAAAAGGTATTTGGGATTAAGAAACAAAGAACAAAAGGGAACTTAATTTTCAAAAGTATTTGAGAACAAAGGAAGGAAGGGGATAAGGGCATATCTGATTCACTGAAACAGACCCACAATGTTGAAATAGTGAGAAGGGAACTCCCCACTGAAGTACTCTGCAAAGCTATCAGGAGACCCTAGAGCAGGCAATTCTGCAGCAAGACAGCACAACAGAAGGTTTTATTTTGCCATGTGCAAAGAAAGCTGCATAAGAAATGCTCTCAAGGCTTAAAATGCTGGGCTCAGGTTTCCCGCCACAGACTGGTGTTAAGTCAGAAGCAATTCAAATATAGTTACACTGAGCTCAAAGAAGAGCCCACCACATATTTCAGTGCCAGAAACGCAGACAGCCTGTTCTGTTTCCCCTCACTGAAACTCGACATTATTTGCTTTATGCCATCCATGCAAGTGACTGGCTCACAAACATAACAAGCAAGTGGAGCACGCTACCTGTAAAATATATTGGGTGAGATCAACTGCCTCCTTCTTTTCATGAAGAAGCAGGGTTTCTTTGTCTTTCACTGTGATGATATTAACCTCCCCACGTCGCTCCTCCCTCTGGCCTAGAGGACGTTTTCGGACACACACTCTAATTTTTTCACTCTCTGTCCATGGAGTGTCTTTCTCAGAAACACTGGATCTACAACAACAACAACAGTGCAGGTTTACATCTTAAAATCAAGTTACTACAGAATCTAGAATGTGCATAAATTTGCTAGCTTTATCAGATAAATGTTTGTCTTTAATGGCTGATTGAAAAAATCCCAAACACGTCTCATGTAAACAGTGAAGTTTCTGCTGTTTTTTGCTAAATAAACTGACACCTTTTGTGCATTTCTGTTAAAAGAAGCTTTTTTTGCAGCCACATTCCTGAACTCGTTGATGGACTGGCATTTTTCAGTAGACCACAAACATGTGATTGTAGCTGGCATAATATGCAAGCCAACTTAATGAAATTTAATCTTGGTGAAATTATTTGCAGCCCTGATTAGTCACTTAATAATGTACAGATAAAAAGATCTTGAAAGAAAAGGGTATAATATTTAGTTGTTTTTCCTCTTATACTGACTTTCATTCTTCCTATTACTGGCTGTCAAACAGGTTACAAGTAAATGATTCAAGGAGCATTTGGACAATGCCCTCAGACACATGGTGTAAATTTTGGGGTTGTCCTATGCAGTGATAGGAGTTGGACTTGACGATCCTTCTGAGTCCCTTCCAACTCAGGTCATTCTGCGATTCTTTGACTCAAACAGGGGAAGAATACAGCATCAACGTTTTCCTGTTCAGCTCAAAGAAAGATTGAGATATCAACCTCAGCATTGTCTCCCCTTCAGCCTGTTTTAATAAAATTATCTGATTTCAGACCACAGGTAAGGCTGTGCTTTTCTGTTGTGGCAAGTCTGCTTTAGTTCCCTTCCAGACACCTCATAAACATGAGGTCGTTTTGTATTTCATTGATTAAACTGCTGTGTAAAGCATTTTGTGGTGTAGCATATGCTTGAATTCAACCAAATATATATTCATCCACCCTTTTCTTTTTCAAACTCTCTTCACCCAGATAAGGAATGATTTTCAGCCAGGATTTGAAGGCCCATTTGCAAGACATTTTCATTAAGCCCCTACTTGCACAAAAGTAGTGTTTCTGCCACACTGTCCAAATGCCCTTCCAAAATCTGTCAAGGCAGCAACTGAAAGCTAACACATAGCAGTTGTCCAGTAAATTAAAACCAAACCCACAAGTTACTCAATATCTCATTACAACTACAAGCTTGTAGCATCATTGCTGTTGTGCTGTGCAATTCCTCAGAAGCACAAGGCATGCAGATAGAAATCTTAAGATGTGGTCTTCCAAGACTATACATGAATAATTTTTACTTGTAACTGGATTCCCTTTAATTTTAGTACTGCTTTTCCATGCACACCAGGATCAGGCCCTGCATTTAGATAGAAAATTCTTTCCCCTGAAAAGAAATGCAGTGATACTTGAAATAAGATGCTTCATAAGCTACTGTGAGCTTATAGATATCACTAGGCACCAAATGTTCTCCAACAAATGATGAGAGGCTCTGAAGTTTAATTCTCCACTCAGAGGCTAGACTTGGTGACCTACAGAAAGACCCAGTTGTGCTTCAAGAGGTTTAGGGAAGGAAAGACTGATTGCAAGGTTTGGAGAAGGGAAAAACCTGAAGACTTGGAGGCTGTTTATGAGAAAAGGCATAAATTCTTTCAAGTACAGAGGCACGTTTTGTTGAATATATTTTGTATGGGAACAGAATGCATCTTAATTATAAATGCTGAACGTGAAGTTTAGATTTTCTATTACCTTTCATAAATGAAAATTGTGTTTTATAACAGAATATATTCTTTCATTACTAGAAAATACAAAAATCTTGACACAGATTATTAGAAACCTTATTAGACAGTAGGTCAGAAGAATCACTATGCTCTGTCTGCTACTGTCAGAATCAAGCTGTTTGCTGTGGGCAGCTGTAAAATACATCTGATCATATCTGAAAATCCATCTGAAATCATGCCAGTGTTTCTCAAAATTAAGACTATGTTGGCCTTTGCAGTGGTCAAATCACAAGGTGACACATGAGGGGATGGGTTCAATGGAAGAGTTAGGCACTTGCAAACGTGTTATCACAAACCCAAGCATCAGCAGACTGGCCAAGCTCCAGTTCAGAACTTTGTAAACAAATATAGCCATCACAGTATGTATCTGGTTTACTCATAAAAACTAGACAAAATTATCAACACATGACGCCATATTTTGGAAAGTTAATGTTTTGCAGGATATTCTCAGAGAAAGAAAATGAGAAAGAAAGATTGTCCAAATCCACCAAGAGAATAAAGCCTTAGATACTGAAAGACAATAATTGCTCTTAGGCAACCTTAGTAAGTAGCATTTGGTGAAATTCAGCTGATTCTTTCTACCATACTTGGAGAGGTGAAAGAACTTATTAATATCTCTCTTTCTCTGTAAGATTTAGTATTGCTCTGGAGTGGTAGGGTTGCTTATTTGGAGGTGACAAAGACAGATTCTCCTCAACAGTGAAGAAAGAATTAAGTGTGACTAACTTGAACTACAGTAAAATAAAGGTGATTGTTACCTGATAAGGGAATGAGGTAGTCCGTAATTATACCCTGAAATATGGGTTATTCTTTGTACGATGGGAGCTTCAGAATCTCCCAGTAGAGATGTGATATCATCAGAAACTCTTAGGCAGCTCAAGTCCTTTCTCGTGCATATTGCAGGAGTACTTCGATCTCTTCTAGTTAATCTGACTTGATCTGAAACATGTGGTTGAAGATGCCCCAGTGTTTCCCCTACACTGTTCCTCTCTACATTGGCGCTGCAATTGGATGAACTGTATGATTCAGATTCTTTTTCTGTTCCATCATTTTCTTCAAAAAACGAGTCAAAACGTAGCTGCCTGCGGGGACCTGATCTGGTCAACTGAGGCGGAATAAAAAGGCCACTTGGTTGAAAATCTTGGTTGCTTATGTCTGCAACATCTGCCTTTTGCATAATGTTGATTATTCTAATGAGCTGAAAGAGTCGTTTGCAGTCATTCATATCATGGACCCCCAGTTTTGTAAAATCTTCCATGGAGACTTTGGCAAGCTCATCAATCTTCTGAAGACCAAAGGCAGCAAAGAGGGGATAGTATTTTCCAAGGTTCGCCTCACGAAGGCATTCATAAAGGCATGAGGCCATCTTCAAGCTGAAGTCTAGAAGAAATCAAGGAATATAAACATTAGAATCATATGAAATATTGTACCTGACAAAGCTGCTAATGAAGAAGTGAGGCATTTCCTGACGCCATTACCTGCAATTAGGCTAGAAGCTTGTTAAACTTCAAGTGTACAATACACCAGACTGCCAAGCACTACAGAACACAGCAATAACTAGTAACAATAAACTAAATATGAAAATGTTTTATCTGTGAAACTGTACTTTAAAATCAGACAATGCAATGCATGATCCTGTGCTAACTTACTGCTGCAGACTTCCTACACGCCTGATGTCTACTCGATGAATGCCACAGCTACTGAAACCCAGTCCTCAAGCTACAGAATGTAAAATGACTAATTTTAGCCACTCAATTTAATATCAGGGCATGTGGTCTAACATGGTGCAGCTATCCCTGGTTAACTAACCAAAGGAGAGGAAATTGCATTTGTCCTCACCTCAAGCTGACTCATTAAGACCATTCATCTTACAGAAGCACTACAGCAAGGTTGTAGTTTTGTTGTGTAACTTTCTCTCCTGTGTCATGAATCCTGTGAATATTTCTAGGCATCACTGACATAACAGCCAAAAGATTCAGCAAAATCGAAACACAGAATTTCTCCAAAGCTATATATGTTGCTGGAACCCCATGTATGCATTCCTGGGAAACTCAAAAAAGCAACACACATCACCAAAAGGTATGCCAAAAAAACCTCAACTCTCTTACTCATGTCTCTCTTGCCACACATTGTGCAGCTGTCTGTATCCAGTTGGATTAATGTTGGCAGATATTTTTACTCGTTGCATAAAATGGAAAAAAATTATAGCACTTCAAGTATCTGCTGCACACTGCCTTCTTACCTCTTTGTTTAGTCAAGGACTTTAGAAAATACAGCTCTTGCTCACATTTGCAGGATATAATAAAATTTGACAAAACCAAGTTATTTAAGACTAAGATTTTCTCCCCATAATTCAGTGTAAGTTATCTGACAGGATTTTCAAGCATCCCTACAATAACATTGTATAAGAATATCACCAAGTATCACACCCAAATTTGATAGCAGATTATTAAAATGATTTAACACATTATGTTGTAATAATAATAACAACATAATAATAAGGATTATACTGGGCCCACAGGTGCAGCAGAGGACAGCTAAAATGATGTAGAAGCTACACTCTAAGCTGTAGACAGTACTTAGCCAGAATAAAACTATCAGATTCAGCAGTAACAAGCTGTAACACAAAACTAGTGTGTAGGTGGACTTATTCAACACATCTGTAATGCAATTCTGAACCCTGAAGTAAAATCAGAACCACTGCTGAGATTATCATATCCTGAGAGAGGGAAATCAAACCTGACAGAGATGACGGCAAGCCCAAAAATTAGAGAGGCTGACTATGACACACACACAAGGGCTTCCATAAGCAATCAGTACTTGCCAGCTTCTATGACAGATAAAATTCCACAGGAACTTCAAGCTTTGTTTAAAGGACGGTTATATTTTTGAAAAAATGCCTATCTTACATGTGGTAGGTTAAGATATAAAATCAGTACAGGTCCTGAGTAACTGTCTGCACTCACTACCATGGGAAACCTCTTTCGTTTGATGAAAGGAGCAGCTGGAAGATGAAGCCAAGACATCAACCTCAAGGTACTGAGAACCTGGTAAAGATCAAAACAATCCAGCACAATTCTTTTGCCTGTTCACACTGTGTATCCTAGGTTTCATGAACATGTATGCTTAAGTCAAATACAGAGCAGCCAAATACCTGCACAAGAACTAGGTCCATGTTAACTTCTGTTTGAATCATCATATAGAACACAGGAGAGAGAGAAGGTAAAAAGGGAAAACAAAATGGAGACACTTCCCAAAACAAGGCTGCAGACAAAGGGAGAGAACAGAGAATTTTAAGATCAAGGTTCTAATTAAAAATTAAACTAAATATATTTAAATAGATAGAAATGACAGTACAGATAGATTTTCATGATCTGGGGATCATGAAAGGGGCTACGATTCTTAAAATATGGAAAATCCAAGTAATACAGGTACTGCAGAACATGCAAGAAGGTTAGTACTGAGACATGTAAGTAGCTCTGCAGAGCTTAATGGCCACGGTTCTGTGCCATGAGAAAGCAACTAAATGCCTTCCTATTGAGAACTGGCCCAGGAGGTAATGTAACTTCTTCTGCTCCCCCAGATATAATAGATCTTAGGGGATCTATGTGATTTCAGGCGATAACATCAGTGTCTCTCCCTCCATAGAACCGTAGTTTCATAATGTAGGAAATCTGAACATTGACTAATAAAGGAGAAACAAATTAACTAACTGTGGAAAAATGGAGCGACCATCATGGTGATGGGTTCCAGCATTTCCAATAACTTTAAAACTCAGAAGCAGACAAAAGATTCTGTGTAGCTGATAAAAAAAGAAATCAAGGGGAATTGCAGTTGTGAGTGAAAGCCTTCTGGACTTTCAACTGGCAATGCTCTAAAAGAAGGGAGCATGTTTCTCCTCATTAAAAGAATACTTTAATTTGTCCAACACTACAGGGATTTTTGTGTCTGAAGATGCTTTCTAAAACAGATACTTAATACTCCAAAATTGGCTTTGTAAAGAAATAAGCATAGTATTGGTTGGTTTTCAAGAATCCTAGACTGTTAATGATAAAGCCATCTTCTGGCAAAAAAAGAGAAGACTAGTACAATACGTAAGAGCCAGCCTTCCCTCTGCTACTGTAAGGATCTAATTTTGTTCCTTCACCTGGGAGAACACTGTGTCCTGGGCCAGAAAAATGCAATGTTCTTCAGAGGGATAGTTTGATAGCAAAGCCCAAGCCTTGCTCCCTGCAAAGCTATGAGTGGCTTCACTGAAAAGAGGGCAGGGACAAAAGCCTGACTTCTTAAAACAGTTGGATATCACATACATATTGAGGAAGAAGTGGGTCAGTATGGAGCTGTAATTCTCCATGCACACTCAGTTACAAGGTGAAACAATCTCAGGCCTAAGAAAAGCTTTTCATTGAATCTCTCTGACAACACTGCTTCTCATTCTTCACTGTTCAGTGGTCGCCTTTCTCATTTCCTGACAGAGATTCAGCTTCACCAAAATTTCCACTTTACTCTAATACAAGGGACCTGCTTTTCCTCTGATGGGAAGCTGGCCAGCAAAACAGTGAAGTCAATGCAGTCCAGTACATCTTTCCTGGTTAGTACACAAGCTCCCAGCAAGGGATGAACGGTTCCCAGTGATACACCTCAGTGCTGGAACACTGAACAAGGGACCAGTCAGCCTATCATTGTTACATGGCAAATCCAAGTTCTCTACAGCTTATTTCTTAAGCAAAAGTTTTACAAAGGTCTTAAATGGCTGCCAGATGCTGATAATGGTTAGGTACTTATTGTAAAAAAGCATAAGAATTTTATAGGTAAGGACCAACTCAAAGCACAGAATAAGATCAGAGCTTGTCAGAGGACACTCCTACAGTAACAGAGGGTTTTTTTAAGGTCATAAAGCTCGGGAAGAAAGAAAAGTCAGGCATAAGTAGCAGAAATTAGTGGTCACATTCTGCATATTCAGAAGGAAATTAACTTAGCACAAATTAACTTAGCACAAATTTATGCTCTAGGAGCTGATCCTCAGCGAGCACCCTCAGTGAGCATCAGGCACTGCACATAAAATGAATTGAAGAAATCCCTGCATAAACTACTTAAAAATAAAGCATCCTTAGGACACTACAACTTAATCCTTATTAACTGCTGATGTATTATGGATCTTAGTGCCTTGTTTACTTGAGTGACACTCATCTGCCCTGTTATCCCACTGTAGCTCACTCATATTTACTTGACGAATTTACCCTACTTCCCCTGATACTCCTTAGTGTCACCACCAACACATGACCCAAGTGTCACCAAACATTTTAAACTAGGGAAACTAAGTCATGGCAAAGTGAAGAAGCTTGATGTAGCAGTCCTGCAAATGTAAGCTAATGCAACCATACATTTACTCCTGCAAATAACCTAGAGATAATCATAGAATCAAATAATTTGGGTTGGAAGGGACTTTAAAGACCATCTAGTTCCAGAAAAAAAACAGGAGTTAAGAACTTATAACACTTGTAAAGGCCAGAAGCAGGTCGGTAGGTTTGCGTTCCTCACCTAAACTACAGCAGTGTGTTGGATTCGTTCCTGTAACCATGCTACCCCAAACAAGTCTCCAGCACTAGCTCCTTCCCCATGAAAGCGTTTACTGTTTTTTGAAGCACAGAAGCAGAAGACCAGAATGAAGCTGATGACCAGAACAATGCTGAACTGGCAATCATATGGTAGAGAAAAGAGAGTATTAACTCACATCACGACTCATCCACCTTCGTTTCTTACTCATCTGAACACTAAGCCCTTTTTAAACTGTGATCCAGAGCCAAATCTGGTTTAGCCTTCTAGGAGCAAATGGCTAATTTGCTCTTCCAGAGCACCATGCAAAATACTTTAATCATTCTGACCCCATTCCTTGGAAACCAGGATGTTCCTGTTGGTGAGAGTGAGGTTGCACTTTCATAATTACAACCTCTGTGTTTAAGAGATAACCTAAGCTGTAACACAAGTCTGTAATTTTAGTTCCATGCAGTCAGTAGGGATCTATGGAATGGCGTTCAACATTGCAGCAGATCCCTTTGTAAGATCATAGGATTATGCTACGCAGCTCCCTGTGCATAAACACGGTATGGTATTAAACACTCTGTGGTCACTGGAACAGGATGCAGCAACCTGTTTCAGAGATCCAAGGTCTGAAGCTAAACACTAGCAACAGATAACCATCGTTTCTGTATTGTAAAAGTAAATGGAGAGGAGAGAAGGATGCTAATGTTAACTGACAATGCTTTTACAGCTAGACCAGGATGCAGGTCTTCTCCATGGCACAACGGTGCTATTTCCCTCGCTGCTGATGATACTAACACAGAGATGGTTACTGAAACTACCACTCACTACCTTGCTCTTCGAAACAGTGTAAGAACAACAACTAAATGTTGGAGGTTTTTCTTTTTTGATATTTTTCAGCTGGCAAGAGACTGATATATTTTATAGCCAGCCGTCCATACTAAGTTTAGTCTGGTGACCTCAGCAGATGAGACTCCATCCTACAGCTGATTCCCAACAACTGCTTCAGACAACAGCTGCATGGAAATGGGAAGTGTCTAATATAGAACTACACGCTGAGAAAATAATCTATAATTTACAGTGCAATCCTGATTATTTGAAAATTGTGCCCCAGATTGTCTTGCCAGTAAGATTTACCAAATGGCTTTCAATATTTATATGATAATAGTGTTAAAACAAACTGCTGCACATACATCAGTACAATGAGAGGGGAATGGATGCTGAATAACCCTGTAGGCATGTATGGCTTCCCTCATTGAATTCAGCCACACAGGGAATTATTTATTTTCTCCCTGAATTCAACCCCACAGGGACTTACGTATTCCCTCCCTGAATTCTGCCCTACAGGGATTTATGGATTATCTCCCTAAATTCATCCCTGTAGGGATTTATGGATTCTATCCCTTAATTCACCCCCACAAAGATTTATGGCTTTACTCCCTGAACTCAGCCTCGAAGGGATTTGTGGATTCTCTCCCTGAATTCTGCCACACAGGAATTTTCATCTTTCCTCCTGGAATTCAGCACCACACAGATCTATGAATTTTCTCCCTGATCTCACACCATAGGGATCCATAGATCCTCTCCCCAGTCTCAACCCACAGGGATCCATGGATCCTCTCCCTGACCTCACCCCATAGGGATCCATGGATCCTCTCCCTGACCTCACCCCACAGGGATCCATGGATCCTCTCCCTGATCTCACCCCGCAGGGTGCCCAGGCCGAACTCGTCCCCACACCGAGGGTCCACAGCTGTCCTCACCCTTCCCGCCGCTGTCGCTGACCAGGCGGGTGCTAGCGGGGCTGGGGCTCGGGCCCGCGGGGCGACGAGGAAGGTCCTGGCCCGCTGCGCTCCTCGCCGCCCCCCGGCTCCGCTCACCGCGGTGTCCAGCATCCGCCACTAGGCCGCGTCTCCATGGCAACCGTTACAGCTTCAAAACCTCGCGCGCTGCCCCGCGCCCCGCGCCAGCCAATGGGACATGGGGGAGGGGTTGCGTGGGGCGTGGTCTAGAGGGAAGACCCAATCAAAGCGGTTGGGGGCGGAGATTAGGGGAGAGGCGAGCGGGAGAGGCGGGGCGGAGCGTGGCGGGAAGCACCGTCGCTGCTATTGGCTGCGACCACCTTCAAGCGCGCCAAGTGCCCCTCTGTAATTGGTTGATTCTGGTTATAGCCCCGCCCCTCCCCTCGAGCAGCACGGTGATTGGTTATATCTGAGGCAAATCATTCCACTCGCCCCGCCCTCCTCTTCCCACCTTTCTCCGCGATGATTGGCTGTGGCCGTCCCCAGGAGGGCCACTCCCCCGCTGTGATTGGCTGTGGCGCCCGTCAATCATTCCGCTCGCCCCCGCCCCTCCACCTCGGAAGTGAAGGTGAGGCATGGCCGCCCGCGGCCGCCGTGGCGCCTTGGTGCGGGCTGTGGGCGTGATCTCCGGCAGCGCCCACGGGAAAGGAGGGGTGGCGGTCAGAGAGGGGTTAACCGAGAGAGGGGAACACCCTCCTGGGTCTGAGGGGGTGGAGAAGGGCGCGACCAGGTGGTTTACCGGTGAGGAAACTGGTGGCGTCGCTGAGGGGAGAGTTACTGTTAGAAAAAGTGGATTATTTGTTATTTAAGTTGAAGAGAGGTTCAGTTTCCTCTAAGTAATTGTGGTTTTTGAAAGTTAGACAGAATCTCCTGGCAGCATGTTGTTTTTCAAGCCGTGTTTTTCAAGATGCTGTTCTTTCTGTGGAGATGATAATGCCTTGTGTGAAATATAATCTGTGCTGAGCAGTATGTGTCTTCTCTAATCACCTCTGTTTGCAGCCCTTCCCCATCTCCAATGCAAGGTCAAACTGACACAAGAAGTAGCTGTTGTTTCAAAAACTGGACTGTTCTGAGTTAAGCTAAAGTTAAGCTGAGGTTCACTCAAGTAACTGTATTTTTTGCAAGTCAGGTAGAATGTCCTGCTGACAGCAGGTTTAATTTCAGTGTTTTTCTGGAGGCTGTTCATACTTTGGAGGTGATAACGTCTTGTGTTCATTGTGGTCTGTGCTGAGTAGATGGATGTGTCTTCTGCAATGATCTCTGTTTGCAACCTTTCCTCATCTCAAATGAGAGGTCAGACAGAGAACTGGCTCCAGTGCTCCAAATTAGCCAGAGGTTTTACTGTTGTGAAGTTCATAATAACATTAAAATTACTCTTTGGAAAGTAACAGAATATGCAAAAGATTTTTGGGAAAATTTATACAAATGCACGTGAGTGGGAAATATATTATGTAACTGGTTCTTGTCTCTTAGAGACTTTATTTGCTAGCATTTTCAATATCAGTGGTAGTTAAAGAGGGGTTAACTATGAGAGGGGAACACATTCCTGGGGCTGGGATGGTGATGAAGAGCGCTGCCTTGTGGAAACTGGAAGTGTCACTATTCGTTGTTGCACATCCGAGGGAAAGCAGTATTGTCTGAATGTTCTGTATGGAAATGTATGGCTGTCGAAATGCAAAGCTTTGCCTAGAGCTTGTAGTTGGTGGACCCTTTTGGTACCGAAAATGCCAACAAATAAACCCTCCAAGACTCATTTTGGAGTTTTAGAAAGCAAGCATCCTTTATCAGACCTGGGCAATGTGAGAGAGTGATCTCTATCAATCATGTGCAATGAGACAAGACTTGTTATATAATATATTTCCCANTTCCCCATCTCCAATGCAAGGTCAAACTGACACAAGAAGTAGCTGTTGTTTCAAAAACTGGACTGTTCTGAGTTAAGCTAAAGTTAAGCTGAGGTTCACTCAAGTAACTGTATTTTTTGCAAGTCAGGTAGAATGTCCTGCTGACAGCAGGTTTAATTTCAGTGTTTTTCTGGAGGCTGTTCATACTTTGGAGGTGATAACGTCTTGTGTTCATTGTGGTCTGTGCTGAGTAGATGGATGTGTCTTCTGCAATGATCTCTGTTTGCAACCTTTCCTCATCTCAAATGAGAGGTCAGACAGAGAACTGGCTCCAGTGCTCCAAATTAGCCAGAGGTTTTACTGTTGTGAAGTTCATAATAACATTAAAATTACTCTTTGGAAAGTAACAGAATATGCAAAAGATTTTTGGGAAAATTTATACAAATGCACGTGAGTGGGAAATATATTATGTAACTGGTTCTTGTCTCTTAGAGACTTTATTTGCTAGCATTTTCAATATCAGTGGTAGTTAAAGAGGGGTTAACTATGAGAGGGGAACACATTCCTGGGGCTGGGATGGTGATGAAGAGCGCTGCCTTGTGGAAACTGGAAGTGTCACTATTCGTTGTTGCACATCCGAGGGAAAGCAGTATTGTCTGAATGTTCTGTATGGAAATGTATGGCTGTCGAAATGCAAAGCTTTGCCTAGAGCTTGTAGTTGGTGGACCCTTTTGGTACCGAAAATGCCAACAAATAAACCCTCCAAGACTCATTTTGGAGTTTTAGAAAGCAAGCATCCTTTATCAGACCTGGGCAATGTGAGAGAGTGATCTCTATCAATCATGTGCAATGAGACAAGACTTGTTATATAATATATTTCCCACATATGCATATGTATAAATTTTTCCAGAAATCTTATGCATATTCTGTTACTTTCCAAGGACTAATTTTAATGTTATTATGAACTTCACAAGTCAAAACTCTTGCTAATTTGGAGCTGGCTCCAGCTCTCTGACTTTGCATTTGAGATGAAGAAAGGCTGCGAACAGAGGGGATACTGAAGAAACATCTGTTCAGCACAGATCATACTTCACACAAGACATTATCATCTCCAAAGAATGAATGATGTCTGGGAAAACGCTACTTGAAAGAAAACATGCTATCAGAGGGACGTTCTGTCTAACTTTCAAAAATACAATTACTTAGATGAACTTAGTACAGTACTTTAGCCTAAATAAAAATATTACACTTTTTGTAACAGTAACTACTTTTTGTATCACTTTATCATGGATTTCTCATCTCCATTGCTTTCTCTCTTTTTGCATATAGGACTAGTTGTTCTGCCTGCTTAGATTATTTATTTCAATACCTGCCAATTAAGCGGTGTGTTCCTTTCTGTTTACATCAAACCACTGCTTGATGCTTATGCAAGGAAGCCTTCAGTTTCATGTAACAGCCTTAAGTCTAGCTCAGACAGCAAGGAGCTTGTCCTTTGGATTAATTTTCTCGGCTCTGCTGCTGGCATCTCAAGTAGTTTCTGCCACAGATGACTGTCTTACAGTTCTGTCTACTGCTTCCAGTAACACCGAGGCATTGTCTTTGCACAGGGCTTTTGGATTTTTGCAGAGCTTCAAAGTTGTAATCACTGACTTTCCTTGTGCTTTATTGTTTTTTTCTCCCTACAATGTAGTCTAATACATCAGCAGCAAAGAACTGTTATGCAGGTCATATTTAATGTGTCTTGACTACTTTTTAAAAGCTTTTATATAGATTCCTGTTTCCTTATTTTGAAAGAAAAGGGCTCGATTTTACAATTCAAAGGCAGTTAATAAGACGTCCATCCCGCAGAGGAATAGACAACTTTTAGCTCATGCTGAGGTATGTTTCCTGGCTAAATACAACTTGTTTGAACTGTATGTTTTTTTCCTGCTTGATCCATGGTGCTTTTCTACAGCTCTCGTGGTTAACAGAGGGACATGGCCGTGAAAGCCTGTGGCCTGATCATCTACAGGAGGCTGCAGTCAGCACCACCTTCTAAGGTCACTGACGGCATCGAATACCTGCTCCTTCAGACTTCCTACGGGACCCATCACTGGACGCCACCCAAAGGTGATGTTCGTTTTGATAATGTACTTCTGGATTGAGTGAGGTCACAGGGTGGACTTTGGTTGGATGCTGCTAAGGTCGGGTTTGAGGTGCAGTTCATCAGGTGATGGTAGCCACCAATTACACTGTTTGTGCAGGTGACTGGGGAGTTTTGTGGCATAATTTCTCCACAGTTTGTGGCTGTGTAAACTGTTGGGCACGATTGCTTCAGGTGAGCCAACAATATGCGTTTGCAGCCCAGAAAGCCAGCCTGGGCTGCATCAAAACCAGTGTGACCAGCAGGCTGAAGGAAGTGATTCTGCCCCTCTACTCTGCTCTCCTGACACCTCACCTGAGTCATGCATTCAGGTCTTGGAGTCCTCAGTACGAGAAGGACCTGGTTATGTTGAAGTGAGTCCAGAGGAGACCGTGGAGATCATTGGAGGGTTGGAGCACTTCTTGTACATGGACAGGCTGAGAGAGGTGGGATTCTTCAGCCTGGAGAAGAGCAGCCTTCCAGTACTGAAAGGGACTACAGAAAAGCTGAGGAGGGAGGGGCTGTTTATTAGGGAGTGCAGGGATAGGACAAGGGAGAATGGTTTTAAGCTGAAAGTGGGGAGATTTAGGTTAGATATTAGGAAGAAATTTGTTACTGTGAGGGTGGTGAGGCACTGGCTCAGGTTGCTCAGGGAAGTTGTGGATGCTCCTTCCCTGGCAATGTTTGAGGCCGGGTTGGATGAGGCTCTGAGCAACCAGATCCAGTGGGAGGTGTCCCTGCCTGTGGCCTGGGATAGACCTGGATGGGCTTTAAGGTCCCTTCCAACTCAGACCATTCTGTGATTGGGGCTGAGGATGGGTCAGCTTATCCTGTTCTTCAATGTCTAATGTTTATCAGATGTTGCACAGAAAGCTCAGATGGGTCATTTTTACCTTCTCACTCACATCTGACCCTCTGCCAGATATCACTGTTGCCATTTCACAGTTGTTTGGCTCATGTGTAACCAGAAGTGTGACATTTTGCAGCGCAACATTAGAAGGCAGACTGAAATTTCTGATGATTTACTTTAAAACACCTTTGATAGAAGATGCAGGAGTTTCTTTAAGTTCAGGAGATCGTTGTTGGAGACCTCATACCTAAAACAGCGGAGATGAGAGGGATGGGTAAGAGAAATGACCTTCTCGGCTGTCCTCGCTCATCAGTGAAGCCCCAAAGGAGAAGGCAAGCCTTGTGCCCCAAGGCACACAGAGGCGCCTTGTCAGTGAAGCCACTGGTTGGTAGTACATAGTCATAACCCTGGTACCAGGAAAAGCACAGCAGATAATACTTCAGGTTCCTTGTAGGTCTCCTTCTCTGCTGTTTTTTACCCTCTGAGATATTTTCCTGCTAGTTTTTGTTTGTAAAATGCAGTGCACTTAAAGTGCAGTGCAGGAGCAGTTTGTAGACAGGAATTTGCAGATTTATCCAAAAAAAGCTTCTAACAACATGACCTATGCTCGCCTGTTAAGGGAAAGAACAAAACTTTCCAAACCTCCGCTTGTCCACTTCACCAAAACCCTAAGGGAGTAGAATTTGCAGCCTCCTGGAAAGCGAAAAAACACGTGTTGGGACATGATGAGTTGCGAGCAGAGAGACCCATGTGGAGAGGTTCTCTGGGCACACAGCGATTCCAGATAAATGATTGAAATGACTTGTAAGCATTCATCTCACTCGCAGCGAATCATGGAAGGGTTTGGGTTTAGAGGGATTTTTAAATTACACCTTTTCCAAATGGCCAAGCAATGAGTAGGGTCATTGTCAACTGTGTCAGGTTTCTCAGAGCCCTGTCCAAGGTGACTTTGAATGTTTTGAGGGATGAGGCATCCACCACCTTTCTGGGCAACCTGTGCCAGTGTTTCACCACCTTCCTGGTACAAAATGTCTTTTATCTAGTTTGTATCTCCTCTCCTCTGTTTTACAACTGTTAGCTCTGGTGCTGTTGCTAGAGGCACTCTGAAAAATTGTGTCCCTGTGTTCCTTAGAAGTCCCCTCGAAAGGCCGCAGTAAGGTCTCCCTGGAACCCTCTTTACTGCAGGCTGAACAACCCTAACTCTCTCAAACGTTCTTTATAGAAGAGGAGAGGAGTTCCATCCGTCTGATTACTTTTGTCGCTGTCCTGTGGACCCACTTCAACTAGTCCATGTGTTTCCTGAACTGCAAGCTCCAGAGCGGGATGCAGTACTCCAGGGAGAATCTCAACAGAAAATCCCCTCCCTGGACATATGTTTAAGGTTCTATAGATTAAAAGCCGCAATCTTATGGCAGCCTTTTATAGTAGCTTGGTACAGATTTAGGGCTAGAAATGAAGAGGAGGTGTTATGTTAAGTATTCTCTGTGATGTGAGCTGTCTTCAAAGACAGCCTCAGGTTGTGCAATGAAGTAACATAACTTGTATATGAGGTAGATGTAGATTTAATGTGACAGGAGCCAGGATGAGGAGTTGTAATTGTCTCCCTGGGAATACGCAAAAGATGGCTACAGCTGTACATTGATGGTTTGAAGGTTCCATAAGCATCTGCAACCCTTATAGGGTTAAACTGGGCTTGTTTGGGTCACTTCACTTGAATTTCATCAACTTCATCCCTTCTGCTAGAACTGTGACTTTCCCGTAGCTGAGGCTTGTGAGGAGGGGACACAGGGTTCATTTTCCTTCTCACCATACTGTAATTGCATTAGTGAAGGAGGATTTGGAAGCCATGGTGTGAGGTACTGCCAGCAGTCCTTTTTCCTCCCAGTAGGTAGAGCAAGTAGCACAAAGTTGGAAACTTAAGGAGCTGAGACTTGAGGTTATTGGCAGCATGGGGTAAGCAGGGGGTTGCTGAAACTGAATCTCGCTACCTCAGTTCCTTCCACATTTTGTGACTATGGATCATGACTATCATAAAAATTGTCATTGCTTACTGTTTGTGGATGTTCTGTGGGCATTTCTTGTGGATATTGTAAAAGTAATCCAGCTGTGCAAGATCAAGTGGAATCTGTATCTCAAGCATGAGTAAAAGTCCCAGCTATGGAAATAGTTTCTTTATCAAGAAGAATGAAGCTACTTGACTGACAGTGCTGAGAATCAGAGGGAAAATATTTTTACTTAAAACCCTGAGTGTGTTTGATCTTATATATCCAACATGTGAAGTGCAACATCAGGTGCTGTTTTCTGCACTGTTGCCACTTGGAATAGAAGGGGATTTTACATTGAGGTGATGTCACGTTATACAAGGCTGCTTAACTTCTGATAGGCAGATGAAGAAGTGAATGAGAGTTGTTGGGAAAGCAAAATGAGCTTCTTGCATAACCCAGGTCTTGTTGTAAAGGTGGCTTTATGTGCTTTGGATGTGTGGGACCTGGGGAAGATCATCTCTGTGATGAATTTATGTGAAAGTTACAGAGAAAATAGCTACAGAGAAAACAGAGAGACACCAGGGATAAAATCAAGCTTAACTTTTTTTTTTTCCTCCCCTTCTTTAAGCCTCCCAACTTGTGCCATGTTGCTTTTTTGAGGTCTTGCTTGACTTGTTCTATTTATGTCCTGGTCTGGGGCTTTCATGAGAAAACCAAATCTGACATTTCTCAACAACACCACAAACAGCTGGGGATGCGTTATATTTATCCGTTGTTTGTAATGGCACCTTTCTCATTCTGAGCAACATAAAATAAATGATGTGTCCTAGAAGAACTAAGCCGCTGGTGAAAGGACTGGCATTTAGGCTTGTGGCATATCAGAAGGCAATATGGGAAAGAAACAAAAATACCTGTAACTGAAACCCAGCTTTTAAGTGGCATTTGTTGGTGCTAGTTGTGTTGTTTCTGGGCTGTTCACATGAACATGAGTTTTGCAGAATTGAGCCTTAAGCTTCTGTGTGAGGGAAAGGTTGAGAGAGGACTAAGGGTCTTGCAGATGAGCAGTCTTCTCTCTAACTCTATAAAGGAAGAGCATTCATGAGGCTTGCAGTCCTCTGGATGATCTCAGGTGGAGCATCCCTGGAAACATTCAAGGTCAGGCTGGAGGGGCTCTGACCAACCTTAGCCTGTAGAAGGTGTCCCTAATCATTGCGGGAGTGGTTTGGACCACATGCTCTTAAAAGGGTTCTCCCAACCCAGCTCATTCCATGAGTCTGTGATCAGGGATTCAGAGTGCTGCAGAAGAGGAGAGGAGGACTAGGAAGAAAAGATGTGTAGTGCTGACAGTCCACTCGGAGTTTCAGAAGATGTGATATGAACAATGATCCCAAAAGCCAAATCAAGAAGTAAGAGTTGGAAAAGCAATCTCTGTTCTCCAATTTCCATTTGATTCTGTATCAGTTAGTCTGTCTCCCAGTATTTCATCATTGTTGACTGAATGAACAAAATCTGAGTTTCCGTCACAGAGGCTTAATTTTTCACCTTCTTGACAGGCCACGTGGATCCAGGAGAGGATGACCTGCAGACGGCCTTCCGGGAAACACAGGAAGAAGCTGGTCTTCAGGCCAGTCAGCTCATCCTTATAGAGGGGTACAAGAAAGAACTGCACTATCCTGTCCGTGGGAAACCTAAGACAGTCATTTACTGGCTGGCAGAAATGAAGGACTGTAACACAGAAATCAAGCTCTCGGAGGAGCACCAGGCTTTCCAGTGGCTGAAGCTGGAGGATGCTTGCAGATTTGCAGAGTATGAAGATATGCAAGCTACACTGAAAGAAGCACATCAGTTTCTCTGCTCCAAAGAATAAATGGTTTTGTGAAGGATAAGGGGAACTTTAGAAGAAGCATGGCCTGCTTTTTTTAATTATTATTCTTAACCAGGGGAAGAATTATGTGGTTGCAGAAATGTAGATTTCTTCTTCTAAATCTGCAGATTCAATGAAGAGCTTTTAAAGAGCTTGTGCTTTTGTCTCACTTAGCTGTTGCAGAAAGCATGGTTCTGATTTAACCTTGAGCCAGAGATGACTGAACAGAAACTCAGAGCTAACAAATGCTCCTTCTGTCCCTGTCTTCTCATCTTTTACACCCCCGCCACTCCCCTTGAAGTCATGACCTGGCAGTGTGGAGACTGGG
>WAAB01025727.1:0-17648 GCA_013389865.1 Piaya cayana | reverse complement strand
GACAGGGGACAGGACAAGAGGGAACGGCCTCAAGTTCCACCAGGGGAGATTTAGGCTAGACATTAGGAGGAAGTTTTTAACAGAAAGGGTCATTGGACACTGGCAGAGGCTGCCCAAGGAGGGGGTTGATTCACCTTCCCTGGAGGTGTTTAAGGGATGGGTGGACGAGGCACTGAGGGACATGGTTTCATGTTTGATAGGAATGGTTGGACTTGATGACCCAGTGGGTCTCTTCCAGCCTGGTTGTTCTGTGATTCTGTGATTCTGTATTTTTGCGAGGACAACAGATCAGAAAGCCCCCAAACACAGCCCTTGCCCCAGGCACCGAGTACTGCCATGTGCCGGTTTCATATTTACTGGGGTTTCATAGATTCGCAGAATTGCTTGGTTGGAAGAGTCACTTGAGATCACCAAGTCTGACCACACCTGTCCACTACTAAATCATATCCCTAAACACTTTATCCACCCGTCTTTTAAACACCTCCAGGGATGGGGACGCCCTGGGCAGCCTCTGCCAGGGCCCAAGAACCCTTTCAGTGAAGGAATTTTTCCTAATGTCCAATCTGAACCTACCCTGGTGCAGCTTGAGGCCATTCCCTCTTGTCCTATTGCCTGTCACTTGGGAGAAGAGCCCAACACCCACCTTGCCACAACCTCTTTTCAGGCAGTTGTAGACAGTGATAAGGTCTCCCCTCAGCCTCTTTTTCTCAAGGCTAAAAACGTTTCAGCCAATTTTCCAATGCCCTTCAGCTCGGTGAAGATGAGCTGCAGGAAACCTGCACAGTGTGAAATGGGACGGCTGCCCCAGCACGGCTGTGGTTGAGCCCAACTCCTGCTCCTTTCCCCCAGCATCCCTGGCAGGAGCCTGGCGTGGCTCAAATAACTGTGATTACAGCCTTACATTTGCAGCGATTCAATTAACAGCCTGATTAGTAAGATACTATCCCATTTTATAATTAGATTAATGAGAGCATTCATTCAGAAGTTGTTATCTCACTTAAAAATGACCTCACTGATTATTCTCTCTCCTTTAACAGAGTGACAGATTTTGATTAAAATAAATATAGCTCACAGCACCTGGAAACTCATTCTTCTATTTAGAAGCAATCTGATTGAGAGATTCCCTTTCAAGAATTTCCTGAGAGTGATTAAATATTTTGGTCCTCCCGAGGCTGAATTCTCCCGTTTTTAAAGATTACGGTTTTGAAATACTTGATGATAAAATATTTATTACACCCTGTATTTATAGTTTCAATACATCTGTTTCTACTTTGACTGTTTGAACAGAATTTCAGAAGAAAAATATATTTGCATGCAGAACCGATGTGAAAAAAAAACACCCATGAAAGCTTATACAGACACACAAACCCTTGCACATGCGTGTAGGCGACACCGTAGAACCTCGCTGCTCATTTCATCCTGCTCCTTCCGTAATGATTTCCGATTTAGGAACAAGCGCTGCCATCAGTCATTTAGCCAATTGAGTTTATCAGATCCCTGCTGCTTCTGATGTTATTTTGTAGATTAATCTATTTTCTAAAAGTGGGAAGAATTAGAAAGCACAACCGCTAAACACTTTAATAGGAAAAAGGCAAACAGCCAGGGAAACAGAGTTAGCAGGTTTGAGGGAAGGGCAAAACACGTCTGATCACCACAGCGCAGCAATTAGGGGCAATCAAACAATCAGCGCTGGTTTGGATAACCCCAGCAGTGTCGGCAGCAGAGAGAAGGTGAACACGGCCACTGGTTTGGGAGGCGCTGCAGGACCTTTACAAGACAGAAAACACATTTTTTCAAAAAGTATCTCGCTTTTTCAAAGAGTTTCTGGTCTGGGGACAAGCAGCCCCCAACGGAAAATCACTTGGAGTGCTACAGAGATGAACCGAGGGCTGGAGCATCTCCTGTAGGAGGACAGGCTGAGAGTTGGGGTTGTTCACCCTGAAGAAGAGAAGACTCCAGGGGACTTTAGAGCAGTTTCACAGAATCACAGAATCACCGGGTTGGAAGAGACCCATCGGATCATCGAGTCCAACTATTCCCACCAAACACTAAACCATGTCCCTCAGGACCTCGTCTACTCGTGACTTAAACACCTCCAGGGAAGGCGAATCAACCACCTCCCTGGGCAGCATATTCCAATGCCTAATGACCCTTTCCATAAAAAACTTCCTCCTAATCTCTAGCCTAAATCTCCCCTGGTGGAGCTTGAGGCCATTCCCCCTTGTCCTGTCCCCTGTCACTTGGGAGAAGAACCCAGCTCCCTCCTCTCCACAACCTCCCTTCAGGTAGTTGTAGAGAGCAATGAGGTCTCCTCTCAGCCTCCAGGCTAAACAACCCATGGCAGGGGTGGAACTGGATGCGTTTTGAGGCCCCTTCCAACCCAAACTCTTCCATGATTCTATGATTCTGTGTTGCTCTGGTTCTATGATCAGCTCCTCTTGCCCCTGTGGGAAAGGAGAGGTGGTAACTAGATTCTGACCCAAAGGGACTCAGTACCCCCCTATTTGCAGCTGCAGCGATGAGATATTCAGGGTCATGGAGATACAGCAGCCTGGTTGCTCCATGCTTTATGCCTGAATTCCTAGGCTTTTCCATCCCTTGGCATCTGCCCTTTTGTGTTTCAAATTCACAGGTACAATATTGTATTGTGAGCCACTGAGTAGCTGCACTCTCCCTCTGAAATGATCCATCTTTTGAGAATTGCGTGGGTTTGCTCTGGTTAAGAAGAAATCGCATCAGAGCTCAGCAGTGCAGGCCAGCTCAGCTCACAGAGGGAACAAGGACAAACACAGACCTTGCTGGAGTGGTGCAAATGCTTGCAAAGATACAAGGGTAAGTAATAGCTGAATTCAAGTTGAATTTGTCTTTAATGACTAGATGCAGCTGGCTTTCTATGAAGGATGCCTCCGAGTTGCTGTCAGCCTGATGCTGACCTGACAGCAGCCTCCAAGCCCACCGCTGACTGCAGAAGGAAAAGCCATCACTGGTGCAACGTCTGGGCTAGCACAGCCAGCAAAGTGGGAAATTGCTGGAATTTCCCATCTTCTTAGGCACAAGACAGGGACAAGGAAATCCTGTCCTGCTAGGAGCAGCTCACCTCCCACCATGGGAGTTTCCAGCTGGTACCATTTATATTTGCAGTTCATAGAACAGTTAAGGTTGGAAGGGACCTTAAAGATCATCTAGTTCCAACAACATGGCCTCAAGCTCCACCAGGGGAGGTTTAGTCTGGACACTAGGAAAAAATTTTTCACAGAAAGGGTCACTGGGCACTGGCAGAGGCTGCCCAGGGAGGGGGTTGATTCACCTTCCCTGGAGGTGTTTAAGGGACGGGTGGATGAGGTGCTGAGGGACATGGTTTAGTGTTTGATAGGAATGGTTGGACTCAATGATCCAGAGGGTCTTTTCCAACCTGGTGATTCTATGATTCTATGATTCTAACATCCTCCACAGTCTGGAAACAGTGACGCTGCCACCTCCCTTGATTCCTCTCTGGGGTCCCTTATTCTGACTTCCACCCTCCTCTCCCATTTGAGAGAAAACACTGCCTCACACCCTCTCGCCTCAAAATGCATCATCAGATGTCCAGAGCTTGGAATACTATTCTTCCTGACATCGCACATACTTCACATTCCTGCTCCTCATTTCTCGAATTTCTCTTTGTATCTGAGGTCTCAAAAAGATGTGGTACCCATAGAGAACAGACGCATGCTTTAAGTGGAATCGGCTGTGTTTCTAATTTGCTCTTTAAATACTTCTGACCCATTCAATCCATCTGCACCCCTGAATCCTTCTTACTCTGCCCTGAGCTGCTGAAACACCCTTCTCTATCTCAGGGGCAGAAGGGGAAAGATGCTGCCAGAGTGCAGAGGAACACGGGTTTGGAGCTGCTGGGGTGACTTACCCAGTGATTCTATCAAGCCAAAAATAACCCAGAGCAGCCATGGAAGACAAAAGCCTTTTATTTGATCAGAAATACCCGTGCCGAAGAAGAAAGGAGTGGAGTGGAAACTGCAAGGCAGGATCAGGAGGATCTGAATTTGCTTTGAGACCTTTCAATTTGCCACGTTAAAAATTCTCCCTCTTGATTTCTGCCTTTCTGGGCTCCCTGGCACATTTAGTCTGGCTGCCAAGCGATGGTCTCAGAGCAAATTTTCACTTTCTGGAGAGCCTGGTGGCAAAGTCTGTTTAACACACCCCTCTTCCCACTCTGTGCCCTTCAATTCTGCTTCAAAAGTCATTTCCTTCTCTAGTTTTTTTTTCCCCTTACATATAAAAAAATATTTACTTAAAGGTTAAAAAAACCATTAGCTTTGAGTCAGGAGAGAATCCATGTGCATGGCACTAAGGTGCTCTCTGGACAAAGACACTGTAATGAGGACCTAATTAAGTGAAAACTGCCTAAGGAAATCAGGGTAGACAGGAATTTTCCACGCTTGTCCAACTCCAGCACCTCTCTGAGGGAACAGGGCAGTCGGGAAGAGCTCAAGGAAAACGAGAAAGACAAAAATTTGTGATCACCCATAAACAGAGATTCTGAGAAACTTGAAGAGCACAGGGAAGCTGGAAAAGGCTCCGCTCCTCATATGAGGCAAAGACCTTGCCACAAGCGAGAAGTCCCAAACTCAAAGACATACAACCTACACCAAGCATGGGATCATAGAATCATAGAACAGTTTGGGTTGGAAGAGACCTTTAAGTTCATGCAGTTCCAAACCCTCTGCTGTAGGCAGGGACACCTCCCACTGGATCAGGGGCTCCAAGCCCCATCCAACCTGGCCTTGAACCCCTCCAGGGATGGGGCAGCCACCACTGCTCTGGGCAACCTGAGCCAGAGCCTCCAGAGATCTTCTGGAGATTTCGTTTCTTCCTAAGATCTCATCTCAATCTTCTTTCTTTCAGGTTCCTGTGGTATTGATGCATGCAGAAGGCTCCACTGAAATTCCTGCACAGCTTAGGGCCATTATCCCATCCATTTCCTCCCTAAAAGCTGCTCAGGGACCAGTGTTTCCATTGTGGAAGCGACGGGCTGGTGCTCGGTGGGCAGAGGGGCACTGAGCACTCTGAGGTCCCGCAGCACAAAGCAAGTGATCCAAGGGGACAAGGAGACGTGCCAGTGCAGTGACACACTGACAGCATCCCAGAGCCACATGGTGCTCACCTACACAAGCACAGCCACTACCGCACACCGAGGCACAGGACCAGGCAGCTCAAGCAGAGATAACTGAGGAAGAGCCAAGTACAACATTTTGCTTATTGTTTGAAGGGATATAACATTCAGCTCCTTGCACCATATGTCAAGCCTGTCTTCTATTTTTTTTTATTTTACTTCTAGCGTATTTCTTCAGGAGAAATCATCATGGATTGTTTTTTCCCCCCTAGCATTTCAGGCTAGAGGTCCTGAAACGGATCTGGCTGAAAGGGCTCCAGCCACGTTTGACTATGATTAGAAACATAAGCCTTGAAGTCCTTCGCCCCAGGGGGGCAGTCGCAGGTTCTCAGGTCTATAGGTTTGTTGGGAAAATTAAGCAAGACTAAAATGTGGCAGCAGTAGGCTGTGTCTCATTCTGAACTATGATGCTAAAGTCCTTGGTGTCTCTTAAAGATGCTGGTTTCTCAGAAAATCATTTACAGGGGGGTACTGCAGTCCTTGGTCTTGTAATTTGAGGAGCACACAGGACATCAAAGAGTTCATGTTGTTGAATGCCACTCTACCCAGGCACTTTTGGCAGCCTCAGCTCTCCTCCCAGATGTTCACATTGTCCTCCCCAGCCCAAACTGTCAAAGACATGTCCCCTTTTTTTGCATTCTCTGCCTTTTAATCCTGATCACCTCACCTAAAAAAAAAAAAGTAAAAAATCCACAGAAGAATTTCTGCAGTGACTCAACAATATTTGAGCATCGACAGCAGCCCTGCAGAGATGGACTTGGAAGTGTTGAATGACGAGGAGCTCAACATGAGCCAGCAGTGTGTGCTCATAGCCCAGAAACCAACCGTGTCCTGGGCTGCATCAAAAGCAGCGCGGCCAGCAGGGCAAGGGAGGGGATTCTGCCCCTCTGTTCTTCTCTTGTGAGACCTCATGCTGTGTATTGTGTCCAATTCTGAAATCCTCAACATAAAAAGAATATGGAGCTGTTGGAATGAGTCCAGAGGAGGCTACAAGGATGATCCGAGGGCTGGAGCATCTCCCATGTGAGGACAGGCTGAGAGAGTTGGGGTTGTTCAGCCTGGAGAAGAGAAGGTGCCCAGGAGACCTTATAGCGACGTTCCAGTATCTGAAGGGGCTATAAGAAAGCTGAGGAGGGGCTGTTTGCAAAGGCTTGTGGTGATAGGACAAGGGGCAATGGGGATAAACTGTAGAGGGGCAGATTTAGACAAGATATAAAGAGGAATTTCTTCACCATGAGAGTGATGAGGCTCTGGTGCAGGTTGCCCAGGGAAGTTGTGTCTGCCCCATCCCTGGAGGTGTTCAAGGCCAGGTTGGATGGGGAACTGGATGACCTGTGAGGTCCCTTGCAACCCGAACTACTGTATGGTTCTATTCCATTTGCAGCCAAACAAAACCAACATGAAATTCTTAAAGTTTACTTCCAGTTTTTAGTTTCTTGCAGGCATTTTCCCTTCTACATCCTGACTCTGGAATTCCCAAGTATGTTTCCTGCACCCTTTAAAAATTACTTTGCAGAACATTGTCCAATCCGATATCCACAGAGATAGGGATTTGTGTACACTTACAAAGGCAGAAGTTGTATTGGGCACTTAGACCTGCACAAAGAAGGAATATTGAGTCACAGAGACAGGTTGGGGTGTTTGTATGTGTCTGTGCCTTTTTTTTTTTTTTTGGCTTTTACCAATCTGCAAAGTTGCCAGTTGTTTGATCGCAAGGTTTAGTGAAGAGTTCAAGTTATTTGTACACATAGAAAAACATTTCCAGCATTGCTGTCTCTTCATGACCACTCAACTCCCATTCGCAATGCTGTTACACTTATTAAACTATTTCCCCATGCCCTGGAGGTTTTTGTAGACTGAGTGGGACTTGACTTTTTAATATAAAATTGGAATAGAGACACCAGAAGAAGGAAAATCAAAGCACTACCAAAAAAAATGAGTAAATTCACAAATAGATTTATTTCCTTTTGAACAGTCAAGAAGCTGTTGTGTGAATCATAGAATAGTTGGAAGGGGCCTCAAAGCCCATCCAGTTCCACCCCTGCCATGGGCAGGGACACCTCCCACTGGATCCGGTCACTCCAAGCGCCATCCAACCTGGTCTGGAACCCCTCCAGGGATGGGGCAGCCACCACTGCTCTGGGCAACCTCCAGCATCACAGCAAAAGGTTTCTCCCTAAGATCTCACCTCAATCTCCTCTCTTTCAGCTTAAAACTATTCCCTTTTGTCTTGTCCCTGCGCTCCCTGATCCAGAGCCCCTCCCCACCTTTCCTGGAGCCCCTTTCAGTTCTGGAAACTGCCATAAGGTTTCCCTGGAGCTTTCTCTTCTCTAGGCTGAATGCTGCTCTACAGTAAATACCCCATTTCCATTGTGTTTTTTAGGAGGGCAACCATAAAATTCCCCCCAGCACTCAATCGTGCCTCAGAAACAGGAAGATTTTTTTTCTCATTTCCTCCTGACTGGATCACAGCAATTCGGTACATTTTGAACTGAAGTGATGCAGCGACTTGGCTGAGCCTGTCAGCTTCCCCAGAAGAATATGAGTATTTCTAAAGAAGCACAAGAGCTTCTGAAGGAGGTTGCAGAATGTTAATTGCCTATGGATACTGTAAAATGAGAACTAAAATACCAAAGGTTACTGGGTCCCCATCAGTCATTTTTTCCTCAGAATTCAGGCTGCAGCTCAGACTTGTTAGAAAGCGAAAAGGCTTTTTCTTACCTACCTGCAGATGCAGGATGAGACTTGTCCCTGTCTTTCCCTCTGAGGCTCAGGTCAGAAAACACTATCTCCCTCTACAGAATCTGTGGAAGACTGACGTTCGCCTCTGCACATTTTTGACATGCAAACTTCAGACACTTTAGCAGACCAAGGAATTAGAATGAACACATTAAGCCCTGTAAAATAAGATACATGGGCTAAAACAATTGCCTCTACATGGAGACTTCATTGTCCTTCTCTAGCTACCCGCCTCTGGAGAGACTGTGAGAGAATTATAGAATCACAGAATCATGGAATGGTTTGGTTTGGGTTGGAAGGGATCTTAAAGCCCATCCAGTCCCACCCCTGCCACGGGCAGGGACACTTCCCACTGGATCAGGGGCTCCAAGCCCCATCCAACCTGGCCTTGAACCCCTCCAGGGATGGGGCAGCCACCACTGCTCTGGGCAACCTGGGCCAGGGCCTCCCCAGCCTCACAGCAAAACATTTCTCCTTAAGATCTCATCTCAGTCTCTCCTCTTCCAGCTCAAAACAATTCTAACTGCGTTCCCCGATCAAGAGCCCCTCCCCAGCTTTCCTGTGGCACCTTTCAGTACTAGAAGGCTGTTCTAATGATTGAATCATAGAATGAGAGACCAAATTCTACCCTGTTTAAACCATCATAATCCCTTGAAACCCAGAGTTTACCAGAGTTACAGCCAGTGGCAGGATTTATTCCTGCCTGTTGAGCTTCTGCTGCAGAAAATTTGGAGGCTGGTGGGTGACAGGGGACAGGACAAGAGGGAATGGCCTCAAGATCCACCAGGGGAGGTTCAGGATGGACATTAGAAAAAAAAATTTCACAGAAATGGTCATTGGGCACTGGAACAGGCTGCCCAGGGAGGTGGTTGATTCACCTTCCCTGGAGGGGTTTAAGGGACAGGTGGACGAGGTGCTGAGGGGCATTGTTTAGTGATTGATGGGAATGGTTGGACTCGATGATCTGGTGGGTCTCTTCCAGCCTGGCTGGTATGTTGTTCTATGAATATTTGCCTTCAGCGTATGTGATGATAACAGTAAACATGAGAGAATAATGTCTCCAGCTGAGCTCAGTCTCTCCTGAGCAGGCACTATTTAATATATCTGTCACTGCAGTGTGAACCACCCCAGTGTTTCTGGCAGTGTCAGACCTTTGGTGCCGTGCTGTGCGGACATACCCAGCCCTACGAACGGCGACCTGAGGTAGCAAAAGTAATTAAGCCAGTGTGCTGGGCTAATCTTGGAATTACAGCTTTGTCAAGAGTGGAAAGGATCTCTAAGCTCATCAAGTCCAACTGTCAGCCCAACACCACCATGCCCACTAAACCATGTCCCCAGGTGCCACGGCCACACATTTTTTGACACCTTCAGTGATGGAGACTCCACTGCTGCCTTGGGCAGCCTCTGCCATGGCTTCACCTCTCTATCAGTAAAAAATCTTTCCTAATACTCAGTCTAAACCTTCCCTGGCACAACATGAGGCCATTTGCTTTCATCACTTGTTACTTGGGAGAAGAGCCCAGCACCCACCTCACCACAACCTCCTTTCCAGGAGCTGCAGAGAGTGATGAGGTCTCCCCTCAGCCTCATCCTCTCCAGGCTAAACAGCTCCAGGTCCCTCAGCCACTTCTCATAAGACTTATTCTCCACACCCTTCCCCAGCCTCATTGCCCTTCACTGGACATGTTCCAGCAGCTCTGAGGGGATCAAAAGTAAACACAGGATTTGAACACAGAAGGAACCGAGCTGGTTAATTAAAAGTAGAGCATGTTATGCTTCCACTCTGTTCTTCTGCCTGTTCCAGATTCAGCTGTTCCAGAGCTAGACTGGCTCTTTGCCACGTTAGGAAGTCTAGACGTGCTGGGTCTGGCATGACCTCCCCAGGAGGTAGGGTTGTGTCTCGCTCTCTGGGTGCTCACTAAGGATCAATGCATCGTTATTTAGCGCTGTTCTTGCTTTATCAAAAATACCTGAGTGTTAGATAAGGTCTAAGAGGGCCACAGGGGAAGAGCAGGGTAGATTCTCAGGAGCTCATGACATAGAGATAAGCCTGGTGCAGATGCCCACTGAGATAAAGACACAACTTTTATTACACCAGTTCATCAATCAGGAAAGGCTTTATCCTCTGTGCACTTTAGAACAGAACAAGGGCTCTAGATTTGTCTGCCTGTATTTGAGTGCTCATGTTAGAAGGAGAGGTAGAGGTCAACTCAGTGTAAATGCAAGATGAAAATCTACCAACTCAGCACCAGTATCTGTCTTTAAGAATAAGGAGAAATAGTCAGGTTTCTGAAACAGTCAGACCTAAATAATGAATGTGAGTAAAGAATGGGTCATTAAAAATGCTTTAAATACTGCATCTGAAATACTTCAGTGTCCTTGCTCTGTGAAGGACAAACAGCTTGGCCTATTGTTCACTGCAGGAGATGCAAGTCTTTCTGGAAGCATGTAGGGTTCTTCAAAAAGTCCCAATGCTTCTGCCAAGTTGTGGCTTCCACTGCTACCAAAGCACTACGAAGCATTATCTTTTTTTTTTTCTTTTTTTTTTTTTGGTGGTGATTATGGCTTTTCCTAGGCTCTTTCTAAGTTTGCCAAGAAATTTTGAAATCTTTTGACACGTTAACAGGTCCCTTAAGCTTGGTGTCTTCCATTCTGACTCTGCCATCCAGTTCCTGGGGCAGGTGTCTGTGGAGCCCTCTCAGTGCACCCCTCTGTGCACTGATCATAGAATCATAGAATCACCAGGTTGGAAGAGACCCAACGGATCATCGAGTCCAACCATTCCTATCAAACACTAAACCATGTCCCTCAGCACCTCGTCCACCCGTCCCTTAAACCCCTCCAGGGAAGGTGAATCAACCCCCTCCCTGGGCAGCCTCTGACAGTGCCCAGTGACCCTTTCTGTGAAGAATTTTTTCCTAATGTCCAGCCTGAACGTCCCCTGGAACAACTTCCTCAGTCCTCAGCTGTGCACTCAGCATTATTTGAGGTCCCACAGACCTTGTATTTTTAATCATTTGCCTGCTTGTGATATAGAATAGGGGAGCTTGAGAGTCATGTCCTTGAAGTAGTTATTGTTATTATTGTTACTATTAAATTGTACAGTTGTACAATTCCTTTTTTTTGTCCACACAGCTTGTTTCCCACTTTTAGAATGAAGTTAAACAAACAGCAGAAAATCTCCTCTTGGTGAATACAAATACATATCTTCTTCTTTTAAAAGTCCTTGCAAATATTCAAGTCTAAGAGCATTTAGCAGTAGTTTTAATTGTGATCACTGACTGCATTTGATTTTTTCAGTGAATGCCAGAGGCATTCAATGTTTTTATCACCTTTGTGTCACCTGTTGGTATCTCTTACTCTGCTCAAATAGCAGAGCAAACCTTCCCTTGATCTTTCTTGTGACTTACATATAAAGAAAATGCCTTTCTGTTACAAACCACTGACTGTCTCATCTGTCCTCCACCAACCTACCCATCTCCTCTGTTGGAGTCATTCCTAGCAGCCCCGTCTTCAGAGCAGCGACCTCACAGCTGCTTGCAACAGCAAACCCAAGTTTTACTGCTGAGAGTTTCTTTTCTTTTTATATGCTGTGACTTCTCTCTGTGACATGGCTGCTGTAATAAAATACCTGATTTTGTATAAATTTTAGAGTCCAATCACTCACTTTCTGTAAAAGCCATTAACAAATTACATACCCAATGGGAAATAAGATCCTGAATCATAGAATCATAGAATCATGGAATCATAGAATGATTTGGGTTGTAAGGAACCTTAAAGATCATCCAGTTCCAACTCCCCTACCATGGGCAGGGACACCTCCCACTGGATCAGGCTGCCCAAGCCCCATCCAACCTGGCCTTGAACCCCTCCAGGGATGGAGCAGCCACCCCTGCTCTGGGCAACCTGGGCCAGTCCTTCCCCACCCTCACAGCAAAACATTTCTTCCTAAGATCTCATCTCAATCTCTCCTCTTTCAGCTCAAAACCCTTCCCCTCATCCTATCCCTGCACTCCCTGATCCAGAGCCCCTCCTCAGCTTTCCTGCAGCCCCTTTCAGCTCTGGAAGCTGCTCTAAGGTCTCCCTGGAGCCTTCTCTTCTCCAGGCTGAACAACCCCAACTCTCTCAACCTCTCTGCACAGGGGAGGTTCTCAATAACTATGTTCTTTAAATTTTGGTCAGCCCTGAAGTGGTCAAGGAGTTGGACTGGATAATCACCGTAGGTCCCTTCCAACTGAAATTCTATTCTGTTCCATTCCATTCTATTCCACTCCTATTCTATTCCACTCCTATTCTATTCTATTGCCATAGCTCAGCAGCAGGACTGCGATCACCTTTCTGATATGGCACTAGTCCAACCTACACACAGTCAGATTCACGGGAAAGCCATAACTCATCATCCACTTAAAATTACACGTCTCCTTTAGTATTTCCATATGTCTGCTTCAGTTGGCCCAAACTCTTGCCTTAGAAGGCAAGAAGTTTGCTTCTGGATACACAAACCCTACTTTGCATGATGTTTGATTAGTCCAGGGCAGCCTGGAGCCTTGTCAGTGAGAATAAGCCTGCAGGGTAAGAGCAGTAAAGGTGGCCCAATAATCAATCTTGGCCTCCTGAATATGAGGAATTCCAGCAGCCCTGCGGAGGGATGCAGCCAGCAGCTACAGACCAATTCAGATCCCAAACACCCTCCCTCAAGTGGCATCTTTCCCTACAAACCAGTGCTTCTCCCGAGGGTGAGTGCAGGTGATGAACGGGGTGATGAAACTGGGGTGTTGCATGGCTGCTAAGGCAGGACTCGATGCTTTTCCAATGCTGCTCCTTGCACTTTTCTCCTCTCAACAGTTCTGGATCAGAATGCTGGGAACAGAATTGAAATCAGATCCTTTTTAGGAGTAGGGCTGGTTCTTTAGCGCTAAACCCCCTAAATATAGGGAGGGTTTTGAGCAAATCCTTTCCTCTCAAATCAGCCATAAACACTTCAGGTTTTAGAAAGAGTCTCGCCCCCTGAGGGCAGCATTAGCCAACACAGTTGTGAGCAAAGGGCTTGACATCCATTCACTTTCTGCTGCTGAACAGTCAGATACCAGAATCTTTTATCCATTTAAATGTTATTCACCTAGCAAATGACAAATGTACCCCAGCTCCTATTATATCCTGCTGCTAATGAGGAGGCAGGGCTGGCTCCTGATATCTGGGGGGTAAAATCCTGTGGGTTTGATGCTGTTTCCTGGGAAGAAATTTGCTCGGGTGACAAGTGGGGGCTGTAAGCTTGGCCACTCCAGAAGGGCATTGACGGGCACCTCCCTACGCAGAGCTCACCCCATAGGAAAACTGCTGGTTTCTTCCTTAGTGTAAGTGCTTGCAGTTGTGCTGAGCCTGCTATTTAATTCAATCACTGGTTCCACTGCCCAAATTAACTTCTAGGAACAAATTGTAAATATTGAAAGTAACCATAATTCTGCTTCCCAGAGCAGCCCATCGTTACAAAGCACCCAGCTTTCCGCTTCTGAGCATGAGAGGGACGCAGCCGAAGTCAGTGGAGATGAGCTGATTCATACCAGGGGACTTTAGCAGCTCATTAGTTTTGCAAATCAAGCATTTGGACATTGGAAAAAGCATTTAGGTAATTTAACCAGGTTTCTGGTGCACCTTAATTGCCTGTGTTCATTATGTCGACTGGTGAACAGAGACGCCACTAGAGTAAAGGCTGAGGCTTACATAGTTTAACAAATGAGTTCTTCTGAAGTCTGTTTTATATGGAAAATTGATCAGGGTAATTATACCAGTGTTATAATTTTGCCAGTACGGCTCCCACTCACATCCCTTCCTACAGACGCCTTTTACGGTTTAGTGTCTTTGCTTTGCTTTGCTTTGAATGCAGCGAGAGATAAAACAGAAAACTGCTGCATACAAGTGCTCATGTGAGGAGTTGTACTTGTAGGAGGATAATTACTCTGGTAAAGTTAAGTTGCTGAATTTTCCTTTGCGGGCAGACTAAATACGTGTGCCTACATCTGTATCTTTGGATTCCTTTGAATTTTACAGCAGCAACATTGTGATTTCTTCAGACTTCACGGGGAGAANCAGGGAAAGTGAATCAACCAGCTCACTGCGTAGCCTGTGCCAGTGCCCAGTGATCAGTGCTGTGAAGTATTTTTATCTAATGTTCAGCCTGAACCTCCCCTGGTGGAGCTTGAGGCCATTCCCTCTCGTCCTGTCCCCTGTCACCTGGGAGAAGAGCCCAGCTCCCTCGTCTCCACAACATCCTTTCAGGTAGTTATAATAAAGAGTAAACATTCCAGCTACATATGGAGGTCAGCAGCCATCTGAAGAAAAGATTAGAACGTGCTTGTAGTAGGAGAAGTGTGATCTGCGCTGAAACTTGTTCTGAGTTGGAAGGGACCCACAGGATCGAGTCCAACTCCTGTCCCTGCACAGGACACCCCAACATTCACACGATGAGGCTGACAGCCTTGTCCAAACGCTTCTGGAATATTGTCAGGCTTGTTGTGACTTCTCTGGCAGCTGTTCCAGTGCTCCACCACCCTCTGGGAGAAGAACCTATCCCTAATGCACAATCTAACTCTCCCCTGGAGCATTTTCCTGCCATTCCCTTGGCTCCCGTCATTGGTCACAAGAGAGAAGAGCTCAACACCTGCTCCTCCTCCTCTTTTGAAGAAGCACTAAAATGCTATGAGGTCCCCCCTCAGCCTCCTCTTCTCCAGCCTGAACAGACCAAGTGACTTCAGCTGCTCCTTATCCAGCTTCCCCTCTAAATCTTTAGCCAGTTTTGTGGCTGCTTAGCACTCCCTGCTGTTCCAGAGTCTCTCTCTGGTCATCTCTCAGCAGAGCTGGGAAAGCTCTAAACGTGTCTGGATCACAGTTTACCAGGGGTTTCAGTCACAAGGAGACTCCAGTCAGGGTCATAAGCAGCGAGGCAGTGCCAGGACTTGGCATGGGTCAGCCTGTAAAGTACAGAAGGTCTTAGTCTCTCTAGGAGAAGATGCCTGCTAAGCAGAGCGTTAGTGACTGGCAGGGGAGCCTGAGGGCTGGATTTAAACAGCTGAAGAGATATTTAGGCACCAAAACCCATTTGTGGCTGTAACTGATGACCCTCACTGAAATGAGACTGTAATGTGAAAGTCATATTTTTACAGATCTTTTCTTTCCCAGGCTAAAATGGAAAATCTGGTATTATATGACATTACAATCTCCTGACTTCTTGCAGTGCTGTTACAGAGCTGTGCTGCCTGGCGGGCAAGCTGGGGCTCCTCGGCCACATGGCCAACAGATCAGGGCAACCCCCACTCCAGCATTTTCAAATCATTTGGTTTTTCCCTTTAAAGCTTCATTTTCCTGTGTTGGACACTGGCAGAGGCTGCCCAGGGAGGTGGTGGAGTCACCAGCCCTGAAGGGTTTAAAAGACAGGTGGACGAGGTGCTCAGGGATTTGATTTAGCAGTGGACAGGGACAGTTGGATTCAATCATCTCAATGGCCTTTTCCAGCCAAAGGATTCTATGCCTTTATGCATGTAATGTTGGGATGAATTTCCTGATTTTTAAAACATTCTGGAGGAAAAAACTTGGAGTTGTCCTTGCATGTGCTGCTGTCAGAGTCACAGAATCATAGAATCATAGAACAACCAGGTTGGAAGGGACCCACAGGATCATCGAGTCCAACCATTCCTATCAATCACTAAACCATGTCCCTCAGTGCCTCGTCCACCTGTCCCTTAAGCACCTCCAGGGAAGATGAATCAACCCTGTACCTGGGCAGCCTCTGCCAGTNTCTCTCAGCTGTTCCTCCTAAGGTCTGTTCTCCAGCCCCTTCCCCAGCTTCATTGCTCTTCTCTGGACTCACCAGTCAGGGCTAATCAACTCCTGAAGCCCTTACCCCCAGCCCTGATCGACAGTAGCAGTTTTTCAAACCCAGATCCCGCTTGGGAGAGCTGCAGCCCCAGTGAATTAAAGTAGCAAAGTTATCAAAAAGTGAAAACTGAGCCTCACAATGGGACAAGTCAGCACATTTAGGCAGGGCTGTCTGCAGCTATTGTTGGTTTCTACCTCAAACCTCTTCACCTGGATAACATTTATTGCTGGGCCACTCTCTTTTCTTTGTTTAGTGACTTTTCTTTAGCTTCTGCCAAGAGGGAAACACTTATCTGCACTATAGGATTTTTTTTTCAATGAAATATATTTCTGAAAAACTCTGCCACATCTTTCTGTCTGATACATCGAGCATTTAAAGAGAAGATTGAATTATTTGGAAGGCAATTTCCTTGTTACATAAAATCACATTTTCCACCACACCTTTAATATTTTTTTCTTTCTAGCTTGTTCTAAAGCCTGAACTCTACTGAACTCAGATTCACAACTTCCAGCTGCCTCTACCATTTCCCCCTGCCTTGTACATAAATTTAATATTCACCTCCCCATGAGCACTAAATATCATAAAATCATAAAATCATTAGGACTGGAAAAGACCTCTTATCTCATGAAGTCCAACCATCAGCCCAACACCACTGTGTCAACTAAACCATGTTGCCAGGTGTCACGGGCACATGGTTTTTGAACACCTACAGGGATGGAGACTCAACCACCACCCTGGGCAGCCTCTGCCAGGCTTCACCACTCTTTTAATGAAGAAATGTCTCTTAATACCCAATCTAAATCCAACCCCTTCCCCACCTCCATTCCCTTCTCTGGATGTGTTCCAACCCCTCAAGGTCTTTCTTGTACTGTGGTGCCCAAAAGTGAACCNTTGTCCACCCGTCCCTTAAACACCTCCAGGGAAGGTGAATCAACCCCCTCCCTGGGCAGCCTCTAACAGTGCCCAATGACCCTTTCTGGGAAAATTTTTTTTCTAATGTCTAGCCTGAATCTCCCCTGTCAGAGCTTGAGGCCATTCCCTCTTGTCCTGTCCCTTGGGAGAAGAGCCCAGCTCCCTCCTCTCCACAACCTCCTTTCAGGTAGTTGTAGAGAGTAATGAGGTCACCCCTCAGCCTCCTCTTCTCCAGGATAAACACCCCCAGCTCTCTCAGCCGTTCCTCATCAGGCCTGTTCTCCAACCCCTTCACCAGATTCATTGCTCTTCTCTGGACTCACTCCAGAGCCTTAGGTGCACAACATCCATGCATTCCAAGCACATGGAAAATGGGATAATAGTTGACTCGGCCAAGACAACTGCCACTTTTGCTTGCAGGAACTGTGAATTACACACACTGGGCATCATAAATCCCAGCCTATATAGGCCAAGCACACTTGGGGTAACTTCCAGGGGCTCTTAATTGCATTTACAAAGGTGTCAGGAAACCGCACAGGCATAGAAACCGCAACCCAGCTCACAATAAACACAAGTCTGGTTTCCTAGTGTAAAGCTCATGGACTGGAAAAAAGCCCTGCCATTATTTCATTGAAGAAATCTGATCAAGCAATATATTCGAAGACATCTTGAACTGCTCACAGATGTTGCAAGAAAAAAAAAAAGACCAAAACTGTGGAATAAATCATTTGCCCAACTCCACTGGCAACGTGACACCAGATTACTTGGAATCCTGGGATGTTTCCAGACAGGGAAAATTAGTTCATTTTATTTGAGATTCCAGACTCAGTTTGAACTGACAGCCCTTCACGGGAGCAGCAAAGCATTCAGCCACCCTTTCAGCCACAGCTACTCTGCCTGGGTTTGCAACCCTCTTTTTATTTTGTACTAATCAGTCAGAATTATAGAATCACA
>WAAB01025726.1:9046-21874 GCA_013389865.1 Piaya cayana | reverse complement strand
CAGCCTAAATTCCCCCAGGAGATGCTCCCACCACAGTTCCCATTGAGAAATCCCCTTGGAGAGGCTGCAAATTCCCACCTTCCCCCTGCTTGTTGGAGCAGGATGGGCTTAGAGCTCCCACTGGGAGACTCGGGCTCCCTTGGAGGGATGGAAAAGCCCTTTGGCTTGGATGTGAGGGGTATTTTCAAGGGGAAATATTGAAATTCATAAATATATATATATAAAATCATAGAATTGTCGAACGGTTTAGGTTGCAAGGACCATCTCATCCAACCCCCCTGCAGTGAGCACCTTGGAAATATAGATTAGATATAGATATAGATATAGATATAGATATAGATATAGATATAGATAGATACAGATATATAGAGATAGAGGTAGAGATAGAGATAGAGGCAGAGGTAGAGATAGAGATAGATGTGGATATAGATATAGATATAGAGATAGAGATGGAGATGGAGATGGAGATAGAGGTAGAGATAGAGATAGAGATAGAGATAGAGATAGAGATAGAGATAGAGATAGATATGGATATAGATATAGACATAGAGATAGAGATGGAGATGGAGATGGAGGTAGAGGTAAAGGTAGAGATGGAGATAGATATGGATATAGATATAGATATAGGTATAGATATAGACATAGATGATATAGAGATAGAGATAGAGATAGAGATAGAGATGGATATGGATATGGATATGGATATAGACATAGATGATATAGATATAGAGAGATAGAGATAGATAAAGATATTTTAAATTTCAGTTGGAAACAGCCCTGCAGACAGCCCAGCTCATCCTGGGAGCTGCGAGCAGCCCAGCCCCACAGGCTCTACCGACACCCCCTAATATTTTGCTCGCAGCCAATTCCTCCTGACAGGCGCTTAAGCTGTCCGGGATGAAAACATTTCAACCAATCCCTTGGTTCCCTGGCTTTTTTGAAACATCCCTGGGACGTTTTGCAGGAGGGAGCTGGACAAGCAGCCCCAGATGGGGGGGGGTGGCAGAATCTCCTTCGCTTCAGGGTGGTGGGCGGCTTTGTAAACCCCCCTCCCTGCTCCAGGACCTTCTTTTCTGCTGCCAGCAGCCAGCGTTTGCTAAAATGCTTTCAGATGCATTCAGAAACAGCTATTCCCTCTCATCCCCATGGGTTAGGGATGTTTTTCAGAATTATTGTCTTATTTTTCCAGGATCGATCTTATTTTTCAAGGTTTCTTCTTATTTGTCAAGATTTAGTTCTTATTTTCCATGCCTGTTCCCTTATTTTTCAAGATTTATTGTATTTTTTTCAATATTTCTTTCTTATTTTTCAGTATTTCTTATTTTCCAATATTTCTTCCTTGTTTTTCAATCCTCCCCTCTTCCTTTTCCCAGAATTTCCTTCCTTTCTTGTAAATAATATTCAATGAAACCATTGAGAAGTGCCTTATCCTCAATCTAAACTTCGAGCACATCGCGCTACCATTCCATAAACCCTACTTCTTATTTTAAAAAAATATGAATTTACCTATTTTTTCCCTATTTCCATGTTTTTAAGAGGCTTCAGGACCCGAGGAGCTGCGGCACAAGCCTCGGCTTGGGGTGATTTGCTCAGAATCTACCCTTATTAGAAGATATTTTGGGTCTTTTCCGACTTTATTTAAGTGCTGCCCCCGGTGCAAACAAAAGCAGTATTTAATGACAATTTATAAAGATGCAAATCCCCCGCTCTCCCCTCTCTTTTGTTTCAAAATACAAAGCCGGAAAAGTGGGGTTGGTTGGAAAACAGGCTTGGTTGGTGGGGTTGGTGATGGGTTTCCCTTGGCTTTCACGTAAAAAAAGTGATTTTTGGGAAAAAAATGCACGTATATAGGAAAAAAATGAAAATTTTAGAGTTGAAAGTGTTCAATCTGTTGAAAAATGTGGGACTTAAAGCAGCAGAGAGGCCTGGGAAGAGCCAGAGGTCGCAGCAGACCAAATGGTGCCGCTCGGAGCGCGTTTTCGAGGTAAAACCAAGGGATTTAAGGCAAAGCCAGGGAGCAGATCCCCAAAGGATGGAGGATTTTTTTTTTTTTTTTTAATCAGTGGGTTGTGGTTGCTTCCCAGCTCCTCTCTCTGCTTTTCCTGCCGTGGGAGGAGGGAATTTAAATCGCTCCCATCCTTCCACCAGCTCCGAACGTCCCGAGGTCGCTCCGCTCCAACTTTGCTGCTTTCTTTCCGTCTCTCTTAATAAACGGCCTTTCACCATCCCCTAACAAAGAAACCACATTTTCTAGCGAGCAGCTGAAGGGAATTATACAGTAATAAACACTGTGGATTGGGGGGGGGGAGGAATGTTTGTTTGTTTTCCTAAGCAAATGCAGCTCAAAACTTCCAAGGGGGGTTTGTTCTCCTGGAGAAATCCTTGAGAATAAAAGTCTTCGAGGGATGCAGAAAAAAAGGACCAATTCCTCCATTTCCCCTCGTTTATTTTCCCCCTTCTGTTATTTCCAAGATGATTTTTGTGGCCGTAGGTTGATGCGTGTGGCTTTCAAACCCACCGGAACCCAACAGGCTCCGAAGAAAAAAAGAGGAAAATCGAGTTTTTAGAGGGAAGATTTCACGCCTCGATCTTAAAGCCAGCAGAAAATTCGCATTTTTCTTTCTATATCGACCATATTACACTGTTATTTACTCATTTTTCCTCTTCTTTCTTAATCCAGGCTCTTCCTCCTTTTACACGGGAACAACTACTACTAAAAAAAGAAAATATTGAAATTATAAACCCAATTTTCTTTTTTTGACAAATTTCCTCTGAAGAAATCTTAACCTGTGGGGTATTTTTCCCCTTCAAATCCAGCCCAGCTCGAGCAGGGAGAGTCTCTTATTAAATCAAATCAATTGATTTACAACTAAAGTTGTTTGATAACTCAGTTTAGAATTAAAAGAACACTGGGAAACAGTTTTTTGTCTCTAAAATAAGCTTAAACCCAAGCCTTTCCTTGCCATTCAATAAGGGCTGGTAGAAATTAAAGGTGAGACAAGGCAGCCACAACCTATCAGACAGAGAATGCTCTTGGATATCGCTTTTTCCCTAAAATATATATATTTAAATAGGAATTAGTGCATCTTTCCCAATTTGGAGAAATCCTTGAGGAAAAGGCCTGGGGGGGAGCTTCAAGGGATGCGAAAAAGGACAATTCCTCCATTTCCCCCAGTTTATTTTTCCCCCTCGATTATTCCCAATCTGATTTTTGTGGTGATAGGGAGATCGGGAAAGATGGAGATTTGGGAAAGATGCACTCATCGTATCGGAAAATTATCTTGGAAATAATTGAAAATTGAAAAATAAACAGGGGGGAAATGGAGGAATTGTCATTTTTCACATCCCTCGAAGCTCCCCCCCAAGCCTTTTTTCTCAAGCATTTCTCCAAATTGGGAAAGATGCACTAATTCTTATTTAAATCGCTCTCATCCCTCCAACACTTATTCCTTAGGATTGAAATGTTATATTAGAGCAATTGTGATTTAAAATTCATTTGAAACTGCGTAAAGTTTCAAATTTTAAAAGGGAAAAAAATCTTTGGGTGGTTTTTTTGGTTTTGGGGAGGGTTTTGTGGTATTTTTTCTGTTTTGGGGGGGTTTCTGGTTTTTTTTTTTTTACNCAAAGAGGGGAGGGGGGGGGGGGGGGGTGTTTAAAGGAACGAGTCCTAAAGGGTCGCGGCTACCTAAGGGATGGGGGATGTTGGAAGCCTCCGAGCCCTTTGGAGACCAACACACGCCTAATTGGCGACAATAAAAAGGAGCGAGGTTGCCACTCGCCCTGCTGAGGTCCCTGCCTGGAGAGGGGGGGGATGCTCACAGCGATTTGCTCCGTTTCCAAGAGTCGCTGGGTTTTTTCTCAAATCCCAAATGGCATCAGCTGCATCGGCCTTTTGGGAAGGAACCAGAAATCCCATGGGGGGACCCGCTCCCATCCCAGCTCTTTCCCCTCCGAGCATCCCTGCTCAGGTCCCCACCCCCCCAGGGAAGGGTCCCCTCAATTTGTGACAAATTTTGGGGCTCTGACAGCAAAAAGCAGCGAGGCCTTTAGGGATGAGAGGCACTAAAAAAAAAAGATTGGGGTGGGGATAGCAGCCTTCCTACCCTCTCTTTGAGGAGGGGATTGCAAAGCAAGCGAAGGATTCCTTAAATAAAATGTGATTTTATACGATTTTAAGCGTTTAAATGAAGAAAAGAAGGGGAAGGACGGCTCCTACCCCTGAAATCCAGCCCCTCTCCTTCCTCGCTCTGTGTAATAATTCTAAATTTCATGAAAAGATGCTCCATGGCCTGCAGATCGCGTGGGGTTTTTTTAAACATCGTTTCCCTCTTTTTTCAGAAAGTTGGGGCTTTGCTCCCCACCCTCGCCCCCTCCTCGAGCGGAGATACAGTTGTTTAAATAATTTCCCCCTTCCCCAAACAAACGCAGGAGAAGGAGAGCTCATTTTTTATCCTAATTGATGGAGCGCTGGGGAGAAGCCTTTGAAGAGAGCGGCTGTCAGCGCCGAGCTACCCCCGGAGCATCTGGGTTCGAGAGAGGTAGAAAGCAAAAAAAAAAAATCAACCTGCATTCTTGGCCAGGCTGGATGCTCTCAGATGATAAACCACAGCGATTGCTTTTGATTTCACCATTAAAAATAAGTAAGTAAGTAAGTAAGTAAGTAAATAAATAAATAAATAAATAAATAAATAAATAAACAAACAAACCAACCAAGCAGCAAGTTGTTCTGACACTCTTCAAACATCTGGATTGTAAAGTTTGCTCGCTTCTGGCAACAGCACCAATAATAATAATAAAATCTCTCGCCCTATGGGTTTCGGCTCGACCCAAAGGGGTGTTTTTTAAGGCCGAACGACAGAAAAAATATATAATTGTGAGCACTTATATGGCTGGGAATGCAGGAAAAAAATGCACTAGAGCTCTGAGGAGAAGGTCTCGCGATTCCAAACCACAGGGCCCAAGCAGCTAAATGCAAGAAAAAGCAGCTCGGAGGGGTATAGAGTCCTTAAACAGCTTGAATTTGGATTCAAATCTTGGGTTGTGAGAGAGATTCGCACCGAACTTAGGGTGCAGGCGTCACGTCAAGGGCTCGCGGGGCTCAAGAAGCGTCCGTGTGTCCTGGCACGTCTGCCAGCAGCCGGACACGTGGGCAGAGCTGCTTTACCTGCTCCTGAGCTGGTTAAACCTTGGGATTCGTGGCGAAAACGAAGCTCCTGAAGGGCTGAGGGTTGTTCCCTCATAGAATCAGCCTCTGCCAGTGCCCAGTGTCCCTTTCCATGAAATATTTTTTCCTAATGTCCAGCCTGAACCTCCCCTGGTGGAGCTTGAGGCCATTCCCTCTCGTCCTGTCCCCTGTCCCTTGGCAGAAGAGCCCAGCTCCCTCCTCTCCACAACCTCCTCTCAGGTAGTTGCAGAGGGCAATGAGGTCTCCCCTCAGCCTCCTCTTCTCCCTCGGAGCATCCCCGCGTGTGGAGGGCAGGAGGCTGCATCTGTTTGTCTTTATTTGATTTTTATTATGATTATTTTAACACCGCGGTATCTCCTCTCTGGCAAATGGTTCTCGGAGGTGCTGGGACCTCAAGGGAGAGGAAAGCACCAAGCTGGGAAAGGATAAAATGAGAAATCTTTGCCTGACACTCCAAAATGGATATTTTCAGCTTCAGCTCCACTTTCTAGGAATCACCTGGTTTAAGCATCTTGCTCTGTGGGGGAAGGACGGGAGAGTTTGGGCTCTGCTCCCCCTGCCTTTTCCTCAGGTGAGGTGGGGGGTGAGCCCTGTGGTCCCCAAAAAGAGATGAAATCGAGGTGCTTTTGGGGAGCATCTTGGGGGGGTCTGAGTTATCATCTAAATACTGAAGTTCCCGAGAGNGGAGCTGGAGTGTCCCAGGATGCGGTTCTGCTCGCCCCCGGCTATTTCTCCTCCTTCCATCAGATTTTTTTTGTCAAGAGGGGAACCCCTAAACACACATCGCGCCCCAATTCCCCTGGCAGGAGGGTGCTGCGAGCGCCCCAGCTCCCCCCCCCAGAGCTGCCAGAGCAGGACGTGAAGAAGCGATGGCAGCGGCTGCCCCTCTCCCTCAGCTCCATCCCTTCATCCTCGAGCCTCCTCTGCCTCATCAGCTCCAGCCCCTTCACCTCAGCCTGGTCGGGAATTCTCTCCTTTGCCCCCCAGCGAGGCGCTTAAAGACAATTAAAGCGAAGCAGAGGATGCTCCTGGCTGTGCCCGCAGCTGCCCCGGCTCCCGGGGGGGCTGGTTTGTTTTGGGGTGGGAGATCGCGGTGCTCCCGGCTTGTTTCCACGCCTCCACCCGGCTCCGGGAACCGCAGAGCCCCGAGGGAAGCAGCCGGAGCCCCGCACCGGAGCCCCGCACCGGAGCCCAGGCTGCATCCCCATCCCGGGGAACTCGGACTGGGAGGATTCGTGCTCCCCCCGAGAGTCTCAGCCCCGAGTCTCCTCCGGAGGAAAAGAGAGGTCCCAGGGAGGTGCTTCCCGGCCAAACTTGGATGATACCGTGGGGGAAAAAACTCAGCTCCGCTTCGGCTGCTGGGGATGAAGGGAGATCGGGATGGGGAGGGGGAGAGCGGGGCTGGAGCGGACAGAAAAGAGAGGTCGGGATGCAGGGAGGGATGCAGGGAGGGAGGAGTGGATGCAGGGATGGACGGAGGGAGGGAGGGATGGACGGAGGGAAGGAGGGATGGAAGGAGGGATGGATGGATGAGGGATGGATGGATGGATGGAAGGATGGAGGGAGGGATGGATGGAGGGAAGGATGCAGGGAAGGAGGAGTGGATGAAGGGATGGACAGAGGGATGGATGCAGGAATGGATGCAGCAATGGATGGATGGATGCAAGGATGCAGGGATGGATGGATGGATGCAGCGAGGGATGCCTGGATGGATGGATGGATGCAGGGATGGATGCAGGGATGGATGGAGGGAAGAATGGATGGAGTGAGTCATGGACAGAGAGAGGGAGGGATTCAGGGATGGAGGAAGGGAGGGATGCAAGGAGGAAGGGATGGATGCAGGGAGGGAGAAATAGCCAAGAACTAGTTCAGCCCTTTGCGATAATTCCCATTTCTGGAAAGTTTCACACCTTCGTGAAATGTTTCCCAGCAAGGGTGATTGGGCAGTGTCAGAGGCTGCCCAGGGAGGGGGTTGAGTCCCCTTCCCCGGAGGGGTTTAAGGGGCAGGTGGACGAGGTGCTGAGGGACATGGGTTAGTGATTGATGGGAACGGTTGGACTCGATGATCCGGTGGGTCTCTTCCAACCTGGTGATTTATGATTCTATGAAATAATTCAGCGCTACCCTACACGGACCCCAGCCAGGACCCCCCACTCCTCCCTTGCCCAGGGGATAGGGGGGTCCCGGGGGGGTGGGGCTGGGGCTCAGTCCCCCGGCTCTGGGGCAGCCGGGCTGGGGAGGGGGCTGGTCCCGGCTGGGAAAGGCGAGCAGCTGGCGCCGCCCGCAGGTTCCCCAGCTCCAGCCTGGCCGCAGGGCTCGCCCTTGGGGGAGAAAAGGGGATTTTTCGCCGTCGCCCAGCAGAGGTCCCCGGCTGCCTGCCGCGAGCGCGGCCCCGGTGCTGCTGCTGCTGCTTGCAAACGCAGCGATCTGCCCCTCCTCTGACCCCCAGGGGCATCTGCTCAGCCCCCTCCCCGACCCTGAGCATCACATCCCGACCACCGCTGGGACCCCCTGGGGATTCATCTCCATGGGATCCAGCGGCGAAGCTGGAAGAGAAACTCCTAGCATGGGACAGAGCAGCAGCGAAGCGAAAAATCTGCTTTCCTGGCACAATTGACGCAGAGCTGCGTCCCTCTCCTGCGTGCCAGGGCAAAGAGCCTGACTGAACAGAGTCGGGGAATGGTTTGGGTTGGAAGGGACCTCAAAGNCCTAAAATCTCATCTAAATATCCCTGTTGCAGCTGAAACCCATTCCCCCTCATCCTCTCCCTGCATTCCCTAATCAAGAGCCCCTCCCCAGCTTTCCTGCAGCCTCTTTCAGCCCTGGAAGCTGCTCTAAGGTCTCCCTGGAGCCTTCTCTTCTTCAGGCTGAACAACCCCAACCCAAGCGATCGAACCTGCCCTTGGACACGAGGTGTTCCAGCCCTCAGAGATCTCTGAGAGATGATTCGACCGAAGTGGGCAGGAAAACTCAGAGCAGAGACCTGGAAATCCACCCACTGACCTGGGTGGATGCGGTTAAAGCCGCGCAGGGGAGGATGAGCCCCCCTCGAGATGATAATTCAGGGTCTGCAGGGGAAAAAACACCCCTCAGGGCTGCCCTGTCAGAGCCGACGCTTTGAAAGCCACATCAGCCCGACTCTTTCTGCCTTCCTAAGTCACAGAGTTCTGCAAACGGAGTTTCGTTTTCGATTTCAGGCCTTCTCGCTATTTTTGTCATCCCACTGTCAACGAGCCAACACAGAGTGAAAGAAAGAGAACGCAGTGGGGGTTTGTCTATATTAGGAAATTAATATAAACACACTGTTGTGTTTGTGCAAACCTCTCGTGTGGGCCCATTACTGCTTCACACTGTGCTTATGACAGGTTATTTTAACTTAGCAAATCACCAGATCGAATTAGGTTAATTTAAGCCTTAATTAAGGATGGACCTAGTGCACCTGAAATAGTTTTTCCACCTGGGAAATTCCTCCGCAGACCCGCTCCAGAGCACCCTGGGATGGTCTCGCCCACAGAAAGCTTTATGGACCCAAGAAGGCTCCGGGGAGACCTTAGAGCAGCTTCCAGGACTGAAAGGGGCTCCAGGAAAGCTGGGGAGGGGCTCTTGATCAGGGAGGACAGGGACAGGACGAGGGAGGATGGCTCAAAACTGAAAGAGGAGAGATTGAGATGAGATTTTAGGAAGAAATATTTTCCTGTAAGGCTGCCCATGTTGCCTAGAGCAGTGGTGGTTGCTCCATCTCTGGAGGGGTTCAAGGCCAGGTTGGATGGGGCTTGGAGCCCCTGATCCAGTGGGAGGTGTCCCTGCCCGTGGCAGGGGTGGGACTGGCTGGGCTTTGGGGTCCCTTCCAACCCAACCCATGCCACGATTCTACGATTTCTGATAGTTTTAGAAACGATTCCCGTTGCCGAGTCTCTCAAGTTGAGTGCAAATGTATTTAAGCATCAAGCTAGATAGACCAGAATCACAGCTAAACTCATTTAATTCTACATATTACTCATGAACTGTGCTGAAACCATCAGTCTAATTTCAATCCCTTAGCAGCGCACAGAAGCTGGTGCCGGTGACTTTCCACACTATTTTGAGCCTCAGGCTGGCCAGCTTTTCTCTTCCAAGGGGCAAGCTGTGACTCACCAGTGACTAAGAGGTTACAGCCTCAACATTTCTGATGACTAATAGGGTGTGCAGGGAGATCTAACCCACCCTTGTAAGAGGCACTAAATAGGCGCATGACTAAAAGGGGGATCCTGGCAGCCAGGCACATTGGCAGAGTCTATGATAAATCACAAAAATTATCAGTAAAGGAAACAGTTGCTTCCTCTGGCAAATAATTAGGACATTTATACTAAACAGGCATCGCGCAACGGGCCTTGCAAATCTCCCCAGGGCAGTGACGAAGGGCTGAAGGTTTGATCGTGCTTTCTTTGCTGTCTTTGCAGGTCTTAGTAACAACAAGAGAGCTACTCGGTGGCTCATGAAGGTGTGAAGTGCAGCCTGCAGCTGGCCTGTCCCACACTGGGCACCCACTGTCCCCAACCCCACTGGGTCCTGTGGGGCTTTTTGGGGGGGGTTCAAAGGGTGTTGGAGGTTTAGATATGAAGAGATCATAGAAACAATCAAATAATTTGAGTTGGAAGGGACCTCAAAGCCCATCCAGTTCCACCCCTGCCATGGGCAGGGACACCTCCCACTGAATCAGGGGCTCCAAGGCCCATCCAACCTGGCCTTGAACCCCTCCAGGGATGGGGCAGCCACCACTGCTCTTTTACTTTAAAGCCATTTCCCTTTGTCCTTTTACTACAGGCCCTACTAAAAGGTTTGCTCCTTCTTATAAGCTCTGTCTGTGTACTGAAAGACTGCTCTGAGGTCTCCCCACGGCCTTCTCTTCTCCAGGCTGAATAACTCCAACTCCCCCAGCCTGTCCTCATACAGGAGGTGCTCCAGCCCTCTGATCATCATCTCTGGCCTCTTCTGGACTCTCTCCAACAGCTTCATGACGTTCCAGTGATGAGAACTCTAGGACTGAATGCAAGACTCCAGGTGAGGTCACACCAGAGCAGATCAGAGGGGCAGAATCCCCTCCCTCACCCTGCTGATCCCACTGCTTTGGGTGCAGCCCCAGTTAGGTTTGGCCATCAGGACCGTGAACACACGTTGCCGGCTCACGTCCAGCTTCTCGTTCACCAGCACCCCAAATCCTTCCCTGCACGACTTCTCTCTACAAGCAGATGATGCAGGTGGAGGGATGGAGGAAGGAACGGATGCAGTGGTGGGCGCAGAGATGGAAGGACAGATGTGCCGCAGGGAGATGGTTCACTTCTGCCACTTGTAGAACGGCTGATGGGTGGCAGACGGCTGCCTGTGCCCAGCGCCTCCTGGTCCTGGCCCCAGGCTGCTGTCAGCGCTACCGCAGCCCCCGCTTTCCCCCCCCCCTCCCCCCGAACCCCTGGCACTGCGTGGGGGGCAGGATGTCGTTGCCTGAACCTCAGCGCTGCAGCTCTCGACCAAAAAAGCCACCGATCGTTTCCTGTCAATATTCTCGGGGCTTTCTGGGCCCCGGTGGATCAGCCCCACGCATCAGGCGTGGTCCAAGCTGGCTCATTGGACACGGGCACTGGACACAGGGCAGCTCCGCTACCAAGCTGAAGCCCCCACACTGGGGGTCCAGACAGCCCCCCAGCCCTGCAGCCCCCAGCACACTCCCTGGGCTGTCAGTAAAGGCTCTGGAGCGAGTCCAGAGAAGAGCAACGAAACTGGTGAAGGGGCTGGAGAACGGGCCTGATGAGGAACGGCTGAGAGAGCTGGGGGTGTTTAGCCTGGAGGAGGCTGAGGGGAGACCTCATTGCTCTCTACAACTACCTGAAAGGAGGTTGTGGAGAGGAGGGAGCTGGCCTCTTCTCCCAAGTGACAGGGGACAGGACGAGGGGGAATGGCCTCAAGCTCCGCCAGGGGAGATTTAGGCTAGAGATTAGGAGGAAGTTTTTTACGGAAAGGGTCATTGGGCATTGGAATATGCTGCCCAGGGAGGTGGTTGATTCGCCTTCCCTGGAGGTGTTTAAGTCACGAGTAGACGAGGTCCTGAGGGACACGGTTTAGGGTTTGGTGGGAATGGTTGGACTCGATGATCCAATGGGTCTCTTCCAACCCGGTGATTCTGTGATTCTGTGATTTTCACAGAAATCTTAGGTAGCAGGATGGATTTTGGGGGAGAGCCAACTCCTCTGCGAGCCCTGGGTGCTCTGCCTTGAACGATGTGCAGCAGCAGCACAGCTCGTGCAGCTCTGTGCGTGGCTTTCTCTGCAGAGCTCTCTAACAGATCCTTTTGTGTACTTGAAACCAGCTTGAGAAGTCATTATATACATAAATATAAGCCTACGTAGAGGTAATTTGGGAGGAAGGGGGGAGAAAGCCTGACCCTGAGCAGGTTTAGCACCTCAGAGTCCTCTTGGCTTAGCAAAACAAGAAGCTGAGGGCTGATGGTCTTCACCCACCGCCTCAAGTCAGGTTATTTTCAGCCGCGGGAAGGCAGCTTCAGCCTGGAACAACAACTTGGGTTAGTGCAGTCGCTGCAGAGCTGTCACCTTCAGGTTTTACCTCAGGTTTCCTGTCTTAAAGGCAGTTTCCAATAACGCAGCCAAGAGCGGAACAGACAATCGCAAGTTCAGCTGACGCAACGCTCGAAACCGACACGAGGATGGCAAAAGAGGGCGTTTAATTAAACCGGTCGGTAAATCAATTAAACGAGGGCAACCGGTGGGTATCGGCAAAGCTTCGATTGCTGCCAAGTGGGTTTTAAAGGCGCTAAAAAGGCAGGAATGCGAGAAAAAAAGTCCCAAGGCGCAAAGGGAAACAGGTGCCTCGCTCCCTTTAAAACCAGATCTGCTTGTAGTTATTAAATTCCTTCTTTCATATCAGGACTTGGGTTCAAGGGTCAGGGCTTGACTCGATGAAGAAGGTAACACTCTGACACACCAGAGCACCTTGGGAAAGGCTAAATGCCCTCCAAAGCCTTAGTCCTGCTCCATCAGCAGAGGTTTGGGGGTGCCAAGAGCTATGATGCCAATAAGTCCTTGGTTCTGCCTCCCCAAAGGGAATCAGCCGAATTGCTCTTTTAAAGTCCCTTCCAAAGCAACGTCGACGTGATTTGATGACCATCCCACGAGGTGCGTTAAGCCGGACTCGTTTAGGGTTGTTCCCAAACCGCTCGGTCTGGAGCACATTCTCTCGTTGGAAGGAAGAAGTGAATAAACAGCTCGAGCACTTTAAATACACAACGATAGGAATGGCCAGTGGGAGAAGGCGGTAGGGAAAGTGGGTTGGAAAGGGGTCGTAAATCTGGGTATGGCACAAAAATGTGGGAGTTTGGGCTTTTAGGGTAGAGAGACAGAGAGATTTGAATAATCCCACCTATTTTCACTTATAAAAGAGTAATTTATCACCGAATTTGTCATCTTCCTGTATAACGACCTAAGATATTAATCAATTTTACTGTTTTGGATGCAGCAAACCCACGAAGACAAACACGACCCACTGTCTTGTTTGATTTAAGCTGCTGAAGGATTAAAAAAAAAAGACGTAGGAGACCTTTAAATTGCTATTTTTTTTTTTTTTTTTTTGTTTTTAATTGTATTATTTTTTTTTTA
>WAAB01025721.1:51852-74634 GCA_013389865.1 Piaya cayana | reverse complement strand
TGTCAAAGGCTTTGCTGAAGTCCAGGAAGATCCATCCACAGCCTTTCCCTCACCCAGCAGCCAAGTCCCTTTGTCACAGAAGGCGATCAGGTTGGTTTGGCAGGACCTGCCTTTTGTGAACCCGTGTTGACTGGGCCTGATCCCCCAGTTCTCTTGCAAGTGCTTCATGATCGCTCTCAAGATCACCTGCTCCATGACTTTCCCTGGCACTGAGGTCCCACTCACAGGCCTGGAGCTCCCTGGATCCTCCCTGCGACCCTTCTTGTAACCCTTTAAACGGGTACAATATGGTGAACATCATTCACACAAAGCACTTATACTCAGAAATAATCGGGTCTTCTTATCAGACAATATTAACTACTTTGCTATATGCCACAAGCCTTCACGCAAAATACAGGAAAGTCTCCGTTATTTCTTCTCTTCCTGAATCTTTTCTTGCTAATTAACTGGTCAAACACAGCAAATTCCAGACTTGGTACGTGGTATCTGAAATGAGGGGAGGATTCGCTCCCTGGGCCATAAAGCGATAGCCCGGGAGGAAGGATGAAGTAAAAAGAGCATCTTTACTCTCCTGTCATGCACTGCAAAGTCACATGGCAGATGAGGGACAAAGCGATAGCACTTATTCATAGAATCATAGAATCACCAGGTTGGAAGAGACCCACTGGATCATCGAGTCCAACCATTCCCATCAAACACTACACCGTGTCCCTCAGCACCCTCCCTCTACCTGTGCCTTAAACCCCTCCAGGGAAGGTAAATCAACCCCCTCCCTGGTGGGGGAGGAGGTTGTATTATTCAAATAATACAAGAAGTTTGTGACTTAAGTTTTCGAAGAGTAGTGAAACACACAGTTGTAAAAATACATGGATGAGCTTTTTGTCCTCTGCGTGCGGAACAGCATGAATTGCGACAAGAGCTTTAATCCAGAGACTAAGTCTACTGTTTACTTTTTCCAAGATGTAATTTTGCTCAACGTTAACACCACCACAATGTTTAAAAAAAGGGAGTGGAAGATTTTCCTGGGCCATTTTGGCCTTTTCTGATCTTATTAGGGCACTGTGGAAACACTTCAAATGAATATTAGCTGCAAAGGATATTTTAACGATGGTACACGCCCTTGTATTTACTGTTCTCTTGAAAATTTCCTAAAAGCTCTTGTCAAGACTTGAAATTACCCAAGTGATGTTGAAGTGTTTGCCTTACGATCACAGTAGTGAGTGCTCACCAGCCACCAATATTCAGTCTCCACTCAAGCATGTTTTCCAAAGCTTCCAGGTTTCCTGCTCAGCTTGCTAATTCCACATGGATCAGACAAAAAAATATACGTACGTGCCATCAAACAGAAACTTCAGCATCACCTCAATGCAATTCACTTTAAGTCAAACACAGACTTGTTTATACACGAACAGGCATTCACCCTTCACATGAAACATTGAGAAAAGTTTTCCCAATAAAAATAAAATTCCCACAGATCACCACACCAAAACACTTGAAACTTGCTGGTATGTCTGCAGAGGCACAAGAAACGTTGTCCACAGCGGAATCAAGACCACCAGTCAGTGATATATCTACATTTCCCATGATTTAATGAAGATACTGAATGGTCTTATGGAAAAATTGTGACCCCTACAGCAACCACTGCCCAGCTGAATGGAGATGCGCACGTAATCACTAAAGGGGAATATTGTCAGCAGGCTAATATTTCTTCAAAACTGTAAACTTTCAGTCCAAAGAGACTCGTAAGTTTTTTCAAAAAAATAATTCAGCAAACTAAACTTATAACTCACCTACACATCCAAAACCACAGACTGAATGCAGCTGTTTTATTACACTTTGTAATTTTCCCTGCCCCTGCCCTTCATGCTTCACAGGTGACAAAGATATTTATCTTTTTTCTACTGATTTTGGCTTAAAACTCCTTTCCTTGCGACTGACCCGCTGTCCTAGCTCCACTGGAACCAACCCTTTTTTCTCTCAAACAGTCTAACAGCACAATGAAGTTAAACTCTGATAAACGGGGACTGAGTCGCGTTCTGTGGCTTCTGCTGCCAAGCTACAAAATCACTCGTGCCTAACAGCTTTGCAAGTTTTCCTCCATTCACATTTTGGTTAATATTAGCTTTCCCTGTAGACTCAGTCTAGTTCAAAACCGCTGTGCAACATCATAAACAAAGCACTGCAGAATTAAGCCAACTCTAATTTATAGAGTATGATACAAAATGCGAAAGGTTTGTTATAAAATTCCTACTTCAGTACTCTTCTGCTGAAGTTTTCTCCCCTTCAGGAACATATTACACTTGAGTTACCTGAGTAACTATCAATAACATTAATTTCACACTGATGGTTTCTTGCAGTAAATTTAAAAATAAAATAAATTAGACTTTGATAGACTTTGATTTCCCCACTTCATTAAAACTGCGTTTGTTTTCTTCTTTCAGGCTCAAATAAAAACTTACGTCTTTTCCCAGGACTCTAAGTTCAAACTGTGTTTCCTTGAAGTGAACTTTGGTAATTCTAGGCCTGTAATATTGAAAGAAAAAGACACAGAGACATTAATTTTATGCACAATAAAATATTGATTTATATCTATATTTATATGGAAAAGCAACAAAAAAAATCAGAGATAGATTTTTTTTTTAATTAATCATAGAATCACCAGGTTGGAAGAGACCCACTGGATCACAGAACCATAGAATAACCAGATTGGAAGAGATCCACCGGATCATCGAGTCTAACCATTAATGCATCAGAGATCAATAGAAAATTAGCAATATTTAAAAATTCAGCATAAGTATGACAAAGGTGAACTACTTGCTTCAATACTTGGATTATCAAATAACTTAAAAAATTAAAAATAATTAGAATTATTTTATATACATAAAATCAAGACACTTGATGTATGTATAATCCAAAGTTTAGGAATTTCAAATATACTTTTTTTTTAATTGAGAAATTACTCTTTTTCAAGTAGATATCATAAATCATACACTTTTATTCAATGACATTGTTAGTGTTTTAGTACAGACTGCAAATTTAAATTATACGTACCAGAAGTACTTTCCTACTTGTTTTTTGTTCTTGTAGACAACAACACCTATGGGTGTTAATCCTAAAAAATATTCAGATTTGTTTTCACCCTAGAAAATAAAAACGTCTGTTATTCATATGGTTGCAAGTTTTATCCAGGTAACTGAGAGGTCCTAGTGAGTCGGTCAACCTGATGACTGACGTGAACGTCCTGTTTCTCTCTCAAATGGTAAAACAAGTGTTTTATCTACTGATAAAAACTCCCACACAGGAAATTGTAGGCATGGGGGCAAAGAGACAAGAAAGAACAGCAGAGAGGGAAGGATGGAAGACTTCACATAGCACGATGAAAATCAATAGGTGAATAACCCTGTGCCACGCGGCAGGAGGCCTCCACCTCCTCGGGTTATGGTCAGTGACCAAAGTCAGACGTGGCCTGCGCCTGGGAGAGTGCAAATCACAGTGCATGAAGTCACAGTCAACTGCAAAAGCTCGTTTATCAGCCTCCTTGAGCTAATGAGGAAGAGTCCTACAAGCTCTAAACGAGCAGAGCATGAACTACAAAAAACTGAGAGACAGACCGAGAGTAGGAAACGTCTTTCTGTGTGACTGTTGATGTGAGAAAGCTCAAGGGCACCTCTGCAAGCTTAACCTGTGCTCCTCAGTGAACTAACAGCCAAAGGTAGCTTTACTTTTGATACAATCAAGTGAGGAAAAAGACTACAGCTCTTCATGAGTGCAGCTTCAGTCTCAAACGAGGCCTTTTCTTGCTGTTGCAATATAAACAGAAACGATGAATTCACAGCTTAGACCTGGGCATATTACAGCTCACCCCTCATTATTGAGGCAGGGACCTCATTGCTCAGCAAACACAAGCTCAGAGAAAAAAAAAATGTTCCAGGCTCTGCTAACGCAACATGATTTTGTTGGATCATGTTGAATCTTGCAGTAGTAACTCCCCCAGCTTTCTCGGGGTGGGCAGGGCACAGAGCATAGGATACAAATACAATCAAGCCACAGGGCGCATTAAAAAATATTTCATATTGCAGGCTACACGATTTTCATTAGGAATTACATACTTAATCTCCTGGTAGTATCTTGATTTCTCTATTTTCTTTCAAGCAATTTTACAGAGAGTACTGACATCTAACTCTCTGAACCATCTACATTACAACTCTTCATTTGAACTTCTCTTTTTTTTCTATTAAAAAAAATACAAAAACAACCCTGCCAGAAGCACAATTATTTAAACAAGACAGAATGATGCCTCTGCCAGGATCTCAAAGCCTCCAGGTGATGACCTGGATCCACTCCCAACTTACGTGCTGCTTTACAAAAGAAGTTGAGGGTTTTGTTGAAGCACTAGAGAAAACTTGAAATGATACAACAGAGGAAAAGCTGGAAATTTACTCTGGATCTTTAGCAGAAGCTTTGTAATGAATATTAAAAAAAACAAGATACGCTTCTGCTACTCTGCTCTAGTTTTTGCAATGTTATTTAAAAAGCTCCAGGATCCTCTTGCTGTTATTTACACAAGAATAATTCGCAAATTCTGGGCTCAAAACCAAAGTTTATAAAATCACAGAATCACAGAATCACCAGGTTGGAAGAGACCCACTGGATCATCAAGTCCAACCATTCCTATCAAACACTAAACCATGTCCCTCAGGAATTTATAGCCCTCTCTCATCTCCCTTGACACTTGCACTAATGACTTCTTACTAATTTGAATTGGTTTTGTCCAGAGTATAACTGATTGTCTTTTATAGGTGCGATACAATCAGACTTTCCATCTAAAACCACTAGGATTCTGTAAATTTGAATGGCTGAATCCCCTCAATCTGCATGTACATCTCCCTTCCCATTTTTTAAGTAATTCCTTTCAAGTTATTCTGTGGCAACTAAACTGGGTAGATACTCACTCCCACATTAGCACAAAATATTTTTTTCACCATTACTGAGTTTAAAATATTACTTACATAAACTGGGTGGAGATCCACTCCGTACATTTCCAAGGACTTGGCCACCCCCAGGTAGTTCAATTCCGCCTCAGCAGGAACTTGACCCCTGTAAACAAAATTCTGTGTAAGGATTTTACACTTTCAGCCGACATCTTATAATAGCTCATATTAATAAATTTAGTTTTCTGGACAGGTATGGGACCCTTCTACCCTCCGTTTAGGCTGTCATTATCCTTTCAGCACACTTCTGTTTTCTCCAACTGAGACTGGATAGTAGCCACAAACTCCTACTATATTTTTTGCTGTGAGATCCTACCAGACACATGCTACTATATATAAAATGTATGTCTACTACAGTGGCCAATCTTTTCCTGTCTGTCACAAATACACTTCAGATGTTCCATTTTTACTCTCAAATATGCAATATTTATGCTTTTTTTCCCAATACAACACGATTACTAATAAGGCAGGAATGGAACGATTGGCTGAGGTATCATTTCCCCACAACAGTGTTGAAGCTACGAAGGATTTCTGAAAGGAGTGTTCATGACTTCAGATACAATACTCCTTTCTTCATGGAAGCTTGTCTACAGAAAGTCATGCCAGGTGGCATACCCGTCTGCTGATTTTTTTTTTATTTTTAAAGATCCAGATTGCCTCCCTATCTGCAAATATCTATTCATCAGTTAAAAACTGCCACCAACTGCACGCTGACTGCTTGGTGGGAAACCATGGCCTCAAGCTCCGCCAGGGGAGGTTTAGGCTAGAGATTAGGAGGAAGTTTTTCACCGAAAGGGTCATTGGGCACTGGTGGAGGCTGCCCAGGGAGGGGGTTGATTCACCTTCCCTGGAGGGGTTTAAGGGCCGGGTGGACGAGGTGCTGAGGGACATGGGTTAGTGTTTGATAGGAATGGTTGGACTCCATGATCCGGTGGGTCTCTTCCAACTTGCTGATTCTATGATTCTATGAATGGGGTAAAACTGGAGGGAGATGGCTATTAGGAACATAGCTGACATCACTGATGAAGGATTTATTTTAAAAAGGAACAAAACGACTAAATGAATTCAAAGTCTTCTTTTTCTTCCCTTGATAACTGCTGTTCATATAGGAGCAAGATGCTCTGCTGCAGCCTGAAATAACTGAAACTGCATTTTTGTCCTCGCTCCTTTTTAAAATACTTCTGTGAAAGCTAATGGATTGTTNCTTGTCCCCTGTCCCTTGGCAGAAGAGCCCAGCTCCCTCCTCTCCACAACCTCCTCTCAGGCAGTTGCAGAGAGCAATGAGCTCTCCCCTCAGCCTCCTCCAGGATAAACACCCCCAGCTCTCTCAGCCGCTCCTCTTCTTCTCCAGCCCCTTCCCCAGCTTCGTTGCTCTTCTCTGCACTCGCTCCACAGCCTCAACATCCTTCTTGTGCTGAGGGGACCACAACTGACCCCAGGATTCAAGGAGCGGTCTCACCAGTGCCGAGTACAGAAGGAGAAGAACCTCCCTGGCCCTGCTGGTCACAACATCCAGAGAGCACAGGAGAATGTGAATCTATCATGATATCTATCTATTATCTTAACAATGTCTTTTAACTATTTGTCCTGCTAGACCTAAAATTCACATGTCTATAGTGCACTTCATCTTCTGTAATAACAGTATAAAATACAGTATTTTACATTAGAAAATTGCTAAACAATTGGTTTTAAAAATAAGAGCAAGACATGAGGTCTGACCTCATAGTCCATCCTGGTTTGAGCAGGGGATTGTACTAGATGAGCTCCAGAGGTCCTTTCCAACCCTATTAACCAATAATCCAAGTTGAATTTTGCCAGCTATAGCAGTTCTGCGTACTGAGCATGTTATCTCAGGTATTATCTGAGAACATGAGTAATAAGAAATAAACCCTTTTGACTAATGCTATAAAGTATTTACAAATGGAAAACTAGTTTTAACACACAACTTTTCAAAAAGGAGAATAAAAAAATTCATGGGCGAGGTGTTCGCTATCCAATTTCTGATGGAAAATAAAGCCAAAGCACCCAAATAACACAGGAATCACGTACTGCATACCTACATAATCAAGCTGTTTCATTGTCAGAAATGGACTGGGATGCAACATTGAAGATTGCGTATAATAGATATCAAACAGCTACGATTTGGGGATTTATGAATGAAAGTGGTAGCATCAGTGTATTCAGAAGTCTGAAATAATTTCTTTTCATACTTGTAGTCTTAACAAATACAATACTACAGGTATTTTAAATCCCTTCTTTATATCTGGGAGACGGGTGCTTCAGCCCATCTTATTCACGTCGCAGTACTGATAGTGTTTTAGGTGCTGCCCTTTCTTCCCAAGGACCCATGAGAACACAGTAGAGCTGAAGCCTGTAAGAGAAATTCCTTTCTTCAAGATTTCCCAGTAGGAGCACGGTTTCCCTGTGATTTATCTCTCTATTCAGAATATGCAGAACGCTGGATATTCAACACATCAGCACTGTCACATCTTTCAAGCCCTTCATCCAGGTCTGATGTAGGACTTACTCCACAGCCTGATTTAAAAAAAAAAATAAAATTTGATAGCGCTCAGAAATTTAAGCAAAAGGTTCATCGGAGCAGTATTGCCTTACTGGATTCACAGGCAGCAATGTGGATTACCTCGTTACTGAATTAGTGTTGGAATCCAACCCCAATTTAAATACTGCTGTTACTGTTTCCTTCGTGATCATACTGAGGAAAATGTTGATGTGCTTATTTCCACTATTCTCATCTGCTTCTGTGTCAGAGGGTCAAATAATAGTGTGTGAATGTAAAAATATGTACACATGCTTCTTCTACAGTCACACGTAACTTATAAGAAAGAACATTCGCAAAAATATTAAATAAAATAAAGTTGTGAGCTGGAGCTGCTGAAGGAAGCAGGAAGAAGCAGGAGGAAGAAGTTCTCTGACATGCAGATGTAACAGACAGAATGTAAAGGGGAGAGAGGGGGATGTCAGGGACTGAAACAAGCCCTGAAGCCACTGCTTGCTCTTCCAGATGTGCACGACAATTTAGATCATCTCACCCCGAGATGTGAGCTTGGGATTGTCGGGTTTGTTTATACATGGGACAACTGCAGGGACTCAACGCAGTCAGAACCGCTCGCCTCCAACTCTTGACTTCCCTAATTTATTTGATTTAGAAAATTACTTAAAAAACCGTATCCTACATTAATCCCTGAATAGCTCGCGTGCTGCGTAAAAAAAAAACCTGAGAGATAACCTGTTATCAAAACCTGTTTATCTGGACATAACCAGTAGATGCAAGGCACACAGCTCCTCTCTTCAAAAACTCCATGCTTCCATGCTCCAGAAAGGATAAAGGAGTTTTCCTTTGTCACAAATCTCTCCTAAAATGTCTCTTGTAGATGAGATAATTTGGGAGATGCCCTCAGATATCCTAGTGTCTAACTTAACTAGAGAAACCACTGTCATCTGTGCAGAAGTCAGTGCTGGCAGTGGTGATGATGATGAAGGTCAGGCTGAACTAACAACGAGAGCATTTCAGCTTCACTCTCTTTTCTGACGCTGCCAAATCCCTGACATCTAACTGCAGCGAAGTATTGAAGCTCCAGTTCAATGAGCATATAAAAACACTAGAGATAGTGTTAAAAGAATTATTTCTCCTCTTTGCAAACACTATACCCCAACCTGAATTTCATCTACAAGGCTACAACTTTCTGAGGAAAATGTATCTCAATCTGATTTACTACTGACTACAGAAACTTGAAAGAAAAAATGCAAACTGCTTAGTATCAACGACCTAGTACACAGCGATTCATTTTAAGTTTCGTTTCTCAAACAAAACCTCTGTGATGTTCAACCAAACAAAATTTCTGTGCCCCAGTTTCCAGTCTCTTTTCTATTTCACATAAGTAGCAAAGTTCTCCATAATTCATCGATTTCTATGGAGCGGTCAGACAGCCACACACATAATTTTTTAACAACAGACTCTTTTCCCTAAGAAGGTTCAGGTCAATGTGGCAGCTGGTACAGACTCCAATTACGGAACTTTCCAAAGAGAAAAGCTGAGTCTGTGAGTTAATATTTATTCTCACTGAACAAGGTACAAATAGCACCAGTATGTAAAACTGCAGGCAAAAAATTACTTAACCTTTACCCAGACTGTGGTTTCATTATAGCGAGAGCATCAAGAAATCTTGATATAAACACAAGACAGCTAGTTCTGATCATCTCTGCATTACTGTGACAAAATAACGATGAACACACTGATAAAATGTTTGTTATTGCTCTCACGCCAATAATTGCTTGTATCACAAATGCAATTAACTTGGATTCGTTAGAAAAACCTTCTTTACGCTTGCCAGGAGCATGAACTGGGAGATAAGCAAGTAGAGGTTTATTTAGCTCTATGTACAGTTGAACTTCTGCGTATGTTTTGTTTTCAAAACCAATTTCACATTTTGCATTTGTGAAGGGACTGTGGACTTAGAAGAGCAGATAGGGAAGACAAATTTCTCTGACTTCCAGTGCTGCTGGTCTGGCCTCTGCATCTTGTACATTGAAAGTGCTTCAGCCTAAAACTAGAGTTCACTGAAAGTATTTCATAGAAAGCTCTTTTTAAAAATGAGTAAATGGGACAAAAAGTGGCTCTGAATTGCTGGGGATTTATTTTTTGTATGCCCAGAGACAGTGGAGCGTTAAACCTTCTCTTTCAGAAGGCTGCTCACACAGCTGCTGCAAACATATCTACTATTTAACAGAAGAAATCAGAAAATCAGGTGACTCCCAAAGCAGCATCTTGGGACTCACCATAAAGCAGAGATTATCCAGAATGCCAGTGATAGTAACGCTCACACATTCAGTGTCCAAGGTGATTATTAGTCCAATAACTGGAAAATGGAGAATTAACGTTTTGCCATCTCTCTAACAAAAACGAATCTGTCTTTTCCAACTTTTCATAGAATCATAGAACAACCATGTTGGAAGAGACCCACTGGATCACTGAGTCCAATCGTTCCTATAAAACACTAAACCATGTCCCTCAGCACCTCGTCTACCTGTCCCTTAAACTCCTCCAGGGAAGGTGAATAAACCCCCTCCCTGGGCAGCCTCTGACACTGCCCAATGACTCTTTCTGGGAAAAATATTTTTTCCCAATGCCCAGCCTGACCCTCCCCTGGTGGAGCTTGAGGCCATTCCCTCTCGTCCTGTCCCCTGCCCCTTGGGAGAAGAGCCCAGCTCCCTCCTCTCCACAACCTCCTCTCAGGCAGTTGCAGAGAGCAGTGAGGTCTCCCCTCAGCCTCCTCTTCTCCACGATAAACACCCCAGCTCTCTCAGCTGTTCCTCATAGGGCCTGTTCTCCAGCCCCTTCCCCAGCTTTGTCGAAGGTTAAGTTGGAATTGCACGAATCTCACAGGTTTGCTGAAATATGTGTTTCAGATCTCTGCAGTTCTCCTTTTTCATATCTGCAGTGCACCTAATATTCTCATCCTGCAATCTCTTCAGTGGTTGCTCCTGCCAGCTGCCGTAACTCTTATTCCTTCCTTTTCAGCTCCTTCTCATATACAACAAACGTCATCAGATACAGTTTCAACGCCTGTGAACTTTCAACAGAACCACAGAATCACCAGGTTGGAAGAGACCCACCGGATCATCGAGTTCAGCAGTGCCTTGTTCAGTTTAAACTGATATTATTATTATTTCAAGGCCCATGAGACACCCCGTGTTCCCACTGCTTTAAGGTCACATGCCAAGTTCTGGAATTTGTTTGGGTTTTGTCCAGAAACCAGCTCTTTGACTGGCCTGTGTTATTCAGCGCTGCCTGCTGCCTCTTCTCCTAGGTGCTGCTTTTTCCTTACAAATCATACATTCTTCTTTACAAATTGAATCCATTACATTGTCCACTGCCAGTATTTTTTGTGCAAGATACGTTGGCTAATAAAACATAAGGACTTCATGATTGTAAAATCCAACTTTCTCTTTAATTCATGCAGATGCTGCCACTGAGATCACCACGTAAACCATGGGCATACAAACTGCTTTCCACAAAGACTCCTGCAGGTTGCTACAAGCTCTCCTTCATCCCCCCAGCTAAGGATCTGGCAAGAAAATAGAGGCTTCTTTGTACCAAGTGCTGTACATTATTGGATTAAAAGTGGGTTTGTCCTAACGGTTAATTTGAATGCACAGGTCAGTACAAAGAAAAGAAATCTTATCATCTCTATTTTACAGACTGCAGACTGAGGCATGGGCATAATAAGCAATTTCTCTAAAATGATGCAGGAGATCTGTCCTGCAACAGGGAGCTGAGCTCATAGATTTTTATTTCATTCTTTTCTACTACAAAACTAAGAGGAAACAGGAGGGCTATTGAAATTGCTGGTTCTGAAACACATATTTCCAGTTATTGTCCTACTCAGTTCCTAAATGAACAACTCCAATTATGTAAGATGGTTTTTGTTTTCTGTTTCTGAGGGACATTGCTACAAGTCCCATGTTCTTTCTTTGGATCTAGAGACCTCCACTCTACAGTACAAGCTGCTCTCTTCCGCACCTACTACACATCTTGAACCTGATGTGATGTGTCAAGTTCCCAACAGCACTGAAATCTTACATCAGAGTTTTGTGTATCCGCTCTATGGCGTCTTCCAGCTCTTCCTTCTGGTCCGGAACAAAGCGGTACTCCGAGACATAACCCGCAGTGTGCTTATAGGGGTCATAGTCCCCCAGCTCAGCTAGAGGAGACAAGAAGAGAAGAAAGGTCACCTATTTATAACACTTCATGTTATATCATCTGCCTATTTGCTGATAAGCTGCCTATTTTCAAATGGCAACTTACCTTTTCAGAATACCTATGTCCTCATGTTAAGCTGTAACATTACAGACAGAACTGATTCAGACTCTTGTTGGGATTCCTAATGTGTCAGTGTGGGAAAGCAAATCATAGAAACATAGAATCACAGAATCACCAGGTTGGAAGAGACCCACTGGATCATCAAGTCCAACCATTCCCATCAGTCACTAAACCATGTCCCTCAGCACCTCAGCCACACGGCCCTTAAACCCCTCCAGGGAAGGCAACTCAACCACCTCCCTGGGCAGCCTCTGACAGTGACCAATCACACTTTCTCTGAATATTTTTTCCTAATGTTCAGCCTGACCCTCCCCTGGTTGAGCTTGAGGCCATTCCCTCTCGTCCTGTCCCCTGGCCCTTGGCAGAAGAGCCCAGCTCCCTCCTCTCCACAACCTCCTCTCAGGATGTTGCAGAGAGCAATGAGATTTCCTCTCAGCCTCCTCTTCTCTACGATAAACACCCCCAGCTCTCTCAGCCCTTCCTCATCAGGCCTGTTCTCCAGCCCCTTCCCCAGCTTCACTGCTCTTCTCTTATAACAAATAAAGACAAATATTAATAAACTAATAAATAAAGACAAATATCCTGAGGCACCCAGAGCCATGTCCTTCCAAGGGTAAGCTTCATTTCTTGTGAGGAAGCCCAAGACCTCATTTTTCAATAAAGTAATGATACAGTTCCTGAACGTTAAATTCATTTTCAAAATCAAAATTATTTTCAAAACACCTTTCTTAAAGAAAACAACCTAATGAATAGCTAGTATGTTTTTTCTCTGAAACAACCTTGAATTTCTGCACATTAGTTGTATCAGTTTACATGTTGCTATGCAATTATAAAATAAATACGCCCCTTTGTCAGGACTCACTTCTAGTGACCTTATCTCTGACTGCATCTATCTGAGAGTAAAGAAAAAAAAAGGACTCATCTAATAACTCGTTACTTTCCAGAATTTAATGACATTTCTAGAAATAGACAGTGATCTGCTTAGTAGAGATGTTGAGAAGTTTCTCTAGCACAACTCCATAAAAAAATAAAACCAATGTCGTCCTTGCCCATAGCAGGAACAAGGTCAGGAATGCCTATAGCAGCAACAATTCCAGCATTTCCAATAGGAAAACCAGTATATTCTGCAAACCATGCCTCGGATACTCATTTTTCCATCATCAGTCCTATATTCATTCTTTTTATTCATTTCTTATACTATGATTGTCATCACCTTTACATATTTTTCTGCTTCATACCTACAGCACCTTTACAGGGAAAGCACGTAAATGTTAAAAGTTAAATGTGCCCTGCAAGCACTTTTTAAAAGCATGACGTGTCACATTTCTTACATGGTAAAATGCAGTTAAAAATAACTCTATAAAAATAAAAACTGCCTGAAATTTTAGCTTTTCGGAAACACACACAACATACCATGAAATTCTGTATATTCCCACTCCCACTTCAAAGTCATTCAGCTTTGTTATTCTAAAATGGAAATGAAAAGCAGGACTGGGTTTTATGTTGTATTAAGTGTTGGTGAGTCACACTTAGACCACCAGTAACAAAAATAATCTTTGCTTAATGCAGATCACTCATTTGAAATCTAAATTTAAGATAAAATAAATTACAGACACAGGTGCTGGCATGGCTCATCATAAGAATTTTGGTTACTAATTGGGTTTTAATACAGAGCTTGTGGTGTACTGGGAAAGAAGTAACTAACTGGTAGACAGACAGCTCCTTTCTAATCGACTGCTAGTTCTATCAACTATGCAGGACGTAACACCCACTTCTTTGATCCAGTGGGTCTCTTCCAACCTGGTGATTCTATGATTCTATGAATAGCTACTTGTGATGGGTGAATGCAAATACATGACAGAAAGTATTAAAATTCTTTGCTTCAGGTCAAAACATGTCGTCCCTCCAAGCACAGGCATAGTTATATTGACATAATGTAATTTTTGAAAGAATCTTTTATTTGACAGATTTTGTTGGTTGGAGGCTGCCAACAGTCCATCAAATCTGTAAACCTCCTTGTGAGGTTGTGATATTCTATATGAAATCTAGAGTAAGTCATGAAGTCTTAAGTATATGGTAAGATACTTCTCAGCAAGGCAGAGACAGTCTTCAGGCTGACTTCATTTTCTTCTTTACATTAACTTCTATATTACTTCTATATTATCTGTTGAGAATGGTCTTGTATTTACAGTTCTTTAGCTGAGATCAGGCACATTCATTCTGTTCTGTTTCAAAATGTGTTAGTGAAGTCTTCAGCCATCACTTAAAATTAATCATAACACAAGACTAAAAGAAATAAAATCTCCGTTGGTGAGAACTTACACTGAATTACGTACGCTCCCAGTTGTGCCGCAGTGTTGGCTGGACAAGGCAAACGGCCCTGTAGAACATCTTGCTTGACCTGCAAGAAAAACTGGTACCTAAAACAGAGAAAAAACAAATCTATTATTTCAATATTGCCACCTAATGTTTCATCATCCTGCATAAAGACATACTTCGTACTGTAACTCTGTGACAGTCAAAAACCATTTTCCTCTCTGAATTACTTTTCTCCTATTGACCTTGAAGGAATAACTAAGATTAATCTAGGTAGGGGAGCACTCTGTACTTCTCCCGTGTGCTTATATGTGAAGATAAAAATGTAATTTCACCCTTTTGGCTTTCATAGAGCAGTCAGGAAATGAGGAAGAAGGCTGGGAATCAGGAAAAATGATAAACAAACCTATCGAAGAGGCAAAGTTTAACCTGATGAGTGGATCAGCAGAAGGGAGAACTGGGTTTTCAAGGATATTTATTGACTCAGAGGTTTCCTCTCTACATACTCTAGAGCACAAGCAGATTTGATACTGAGACCACCTACAGCGAAACACTGCACAAAACAGATGGGAAAGTGAAGACAAAAACCGCAGGCCAAGATCCAAAGGATCCGCTTGGTTTTGAAACTCCCCACACTCATTTATGGGAAATCTTGTTTAGGTTTTTGCCTATCTAAGTAGTGTCTCACATGATCTTAAGCAAATTCCTTGAACCGAGTTGATGCAAAAGATAACAATACTGAGAAGTTATCTTCCTAAAGAAAAAATGGTCATTCATACAAGCATATAAAACTTCTGGTATTCACTAATTCAACCTTATCTATGTGGAGCCATTCACCTACTGCAAGTAACTTACTCGGTGTTAGTACAAGGTACTTATGAAAGCACCTTGGAGCGACTGGCAAGTTCAAAGTGCCTCTACGCTCTTTTCAGGGAAGTCGCAAAGTGCAGGTGTAAGTACAGCTGACCTACACATCTTTCATGATCTAATCAAATTACTAGACTTTATCAGCCTAGATGATCCGCAGAATATGGATGCCAGTGTCCCTCTGGTTGATGATCCCCCAGCGTTTGTGCTGTGACAGATATCAGAGTAGAAATGTCCACCCTTAAAACAAATGGCTAATATTCTCCACCATAAAGGACCAGAACACTGCCTAAGAATTTTCTGGAAATATATTAGGGATCAGCATTTCTTCCCTCTAAGCAGTGTCTCAGTATTGCTCCTACCTTAGCCTTGTGAGTCCTACCCAGACAAACCTCCTCTGTATGAATGATAATAATGACAGAGGTGATTTTATATCTACTGTGGAGCACACAGCACTTTGTTTTGAACATGAAATACATTTCTGATGTGAACCCATCCTTCTGCAGCTCTTCAGTGCAAAGCTTCACACCAGATGATGCTATAAATGTCTCTTTCATCTGTATTTCTGCATTCTCAGTCTAGTCTCAAAACAAAGCACGACAGGAGGCTGCAAAATAAAACCACCTTATTGCAAAAAAACAGTCAGAGCCAACTGTGAAATGCTTAAGTGACTCCGACAAGGTGAACAAGCTCAATTCCCTGAAGCCACTAAGCTCTTCACAGAACCAAGTCTTCTGTCCAAACATGTAGCTGGAGCAACCTCATCTTGGTGCTCTGTCAGGTGTGTGGTGAGTACATAATACTGTCTAAGAACTAGTTTGCTCTAGCAAATACATTCAGCAAATGTTAATAGGAAGCACCTCAGTGTCAGGTTTTGCCTACGAGCCAGATGGATTTTGCTGTGAAGCAATTTTGACAGGTTTTCGTTATGTGCAAATACTAATCACGTAACACCACACACCATCTAATAAAAGAGACTCTGCTCTCATATCCACTAATATAATAAACACATGATCCAAACAAGCACATCTGTTATCGCAACAAGCTTATCACATCACGGCTGGTGTTGACTGGGATAGAGCTTGTTCACAGTACCTGGTAGGGGGCTGTGGCTTGGCTTTGTGCTGGAAACAGGGTCATACAGGGTTATTTTAGCTATCGCTGAGCTGCGCTGACACAGCCAAGGCCTTTTCTGCTTCTTGGTCATCCCACCAGTGACTAGGCTGGGGGTGCACGAGCTGAGACAGCTGACCCAGCCCTAAGTCATTGTGCTCAGCATATAAAAAGCTGGGGGAAGAGGAAGGAAAGGAGGGATGTTTGGAGCGATGGTGTTTGTCTTCCCAAGTAACCATGGAGCCCTAGCGATGGCGTTGAACCGTCCCATGCCAGCTGATGGGAAGGAGTGGATGAATTCCTTGTTTTACTTTGCACAGGCAGCTTTTGTTTTACCTATTACACTGTCCTCATCTCAACCCATGAAGTTTTTCTCAGTTTTACTCTTCTGATTCTTTCCTGTGTTCCAGATAAGTGAGCAAGCAGTTGTGTGAGGATTAGTTGCTTGCTGGGCTTACACCATGACAACATCACTAGAATTATACACTTTAGCAGAAAATTATTATTATAAAGAAAGATACGGCCTTTAATCCCTCCTAAGCAGAAGGAGGTTTTATTATTAATATTATATTTTTCCTGAAGAGATATACCTGCCTTCCAAGGTTTAAAAGCCCACAGGAATAAAAGCCCAGACACGTTGAGGGCATTTGACTACTCCATGTCTTTTGCTGAAGTGTTGATATAAGCATTTCACTTTCTTATACCTTCCCTCTTACTTTCTAAGGTGCAAATGCTGCATGACCAAACCTTGTACTGACATGAATACAGGCTTACTAATTACACTAAGATGGTTTTTGACTAGATTTGCACAACTAATTAGCGGTGCGAATCACAGACTGACCTCAACACAAGGCAAAGAGAAAGAGTTTTTGTAATTTTACCCCTTGTCATTTCCCAGACAGAAAGCCACCCTGCCTCCCAGGTAGCAATCGCAACAGGTTTGGTGGCCAAAGCTCCTTTCCCAGGGCCCCGTGAGCAGGGTTGAAAGAGCTTCTGGGAAAGTACAGGAAAACTGTACCAAAATTTCATGGTACAGGCTCGTCACATCGTGGGCAGCTCACATTCTTCACCTGCAAAGTCGCAGTTTATCATTGTTACCAGGCCAGCCTCAATCTTGTTATACGGGAGACTTGCATTCCTGCTGAGCCAGTAAGGAAACAACAGAATTTTCTTACCCTGGTACAAGAAAAATATTCAGCCTGTGCCACAACTGTCACCTTTGATTAATGAAAATTAAAAACTGTGCGTGCTTCCTAACAAATTTTCATGCGTCATATACAAAGGACGTCAGAAGAAATATCCTGGCTTTTATTAATGCAATTATTTATTAACACTAATCTTGCCCACCAAACTCTTCACATTTCCTTTTGCAAGTAAAACTAGTTGTCTCAGACCTTTCATAAATAAAGCAAATAGAAAAAAAAAACCCGTGTGAGTCGGTTCAAGCAAACGTGTGTGTGTGTCTGTGTATGAGTTAGTGTGTGCATCCTTCTATTTTGTAGAGGTCAAGTGTAGCTAAAAGAATCAAAAGCATGCAACTCTTCAATTTCCTCCACATATTTTTGGAAAGGCCTGAAGAAATACTCTTGAAAAGCAGCCCCGGATTTTAAGCTACAGCCAATAAAGAACATTCTCTGTATTTATATTTGATATCCAATAAACTCCGAATTTGATTATGGCATAACATAAATGCAAATCACAGAATCATAGAATCACCAGGCTGGAAGAGACCCATCTGATCATCGAGTCCAACCGTTTCTATCAATGTTTCCTATCAAACAAAAATGTTACAATGCATTCCTTAANATTTTGCTGTGAAGCAATTTTGACAGGTTTTCGTTATGTGCAAATACTAATCACGTAACACCACACACCATCTAATAAAAGAGACTCTGCTCTCATATCCACTAATATAATAAACACATGATCCAAACAAGCACATCTGTTATCGCAACAAGCTTATCACATCACGGCTGGTGTTGACTGGGATAGAGCTTGTTCACAGTACCTGGTAGGGGGCTGTGGCTTGGCTTTGTGCTGGAAACAGGGTCATACAGGGTTATTTTAGCTATCGCTGAGCTGCGCTGACACAGCCAAGGCCTTTTCTGCTTCTTGGTCATCCCACCAGTGACTAGGCTGGGGGTGCACGAGCTGAGACAGCTGACCCAGCCCTAAGTCATTGTGCTCAGCATATAAAAAGCTGGGGGAAGAGGAAGGAAAGGAGGGATGTTTGGAGCGATGGTGTTTGTCTTCCCAAGTAACCATGGAGCCCTAGCGATGGCGTTGAACCGTCCCATGCCAGCTGATGGGAAGGAGTGGATGAATTCCTTGTTTTACTTTGCACAGGCAGCTTTTGTTTTACCTATTACACTGTCCTCATCTCAACCCATGAAGTTTTTCTCAGTTTTACTCTTCTGATTCTTTCCTGTGTTCCAGATAAGTGAGCAAGCAGTTGTGTGAGGATTAGTTGCTTGCTGGGCTTACACCATGACAACATCACTAGAATTATACACTTTAGCAGAAAATTATTATTATAAAGAAAGATACGGCCTTTAATCCCTCCTAAGCAGAAGGAGGTTTTATTATTAATATTATATTTTTCCTGAAGAGATATACCTGCCTTCCAAGGTTTAAAAGCCCACAGGAATAAAAGCCCAGACACGTTGAGGGCATTTGACTACTCCATGTCTTTTGCTGAAGTGTTGATATAAGCATTTCACTTTCTTATACCTTCCCTCTTACTTTCTAAGGTGCAAATGCTGCATGACCAAACCTTGTACTGACATGAATACAGGCTTACTAATTACACTAAGATGGTTTTTGACTAGATTTGCACAACTAATTAGCGGTGCGAATCACAGACTGACCTCAACACAAGGCAAAGAGAAAGAGTTTTTGTAATTTTACCCCTTGTCATTTCCCAGACAGAAAGCCACCCTGCCTCCCAGGTAGCAATCGCAACAGGTTTGGTGGCCAAAGCTCCTTTCCCAGGGCCCCGTGAGCAGGGTTGAAAGAGCTTCTGGGAAAGTACAGGAAAACTGTACCAAAATTTCATGGTACAGGCTCGTCACATCGTGGGCAGCTCACATTCTTCACCTGCAAAGTCGCAGTTTATCATTGTTACCAGGCCAGCCTCAATCTTGTTATACCGGAGACTTGCATTCCTGCTGAGCCAGTAAGGAAACAACAGAATTTTCTTACCCTGGTACAAGAAAAATATTCAGCCTGTGCCACAACTGTCACCTTTGATTAATGAAAATTAAAAACTGTGCGTGCTTCCTAACAAATTTTCATGCGTCATATACAAAGGACGTCAGAAGAAATATCCTGGCTTTTATTAATGCAATTATTTATTAACACTAATCTTGCCCACCAAACTCTTNAAAGGCCTGAAGAAATACTCTTGAAAAGCAGCCCCGGATTTTAAGCTACAGCCAATAAAGAACATTCTCTGTATTTATATTTGATATCCAATAAACTCCGAATTTGATTATGGCATAACATAAATGCAAATCACAGAATCATAGAATCACCAGGCTGGAAGAGACCCATCTGATCATCGAGTCCAACCGTTTCTATCAATGTTTCCTATCAAACAAAAATGTTACAATGCATTCCTTAAAAAAAAAAAAACCCAAAACAACAAAAACCAAAAAGCAAACCCACAAATGCACATCATGTCCCTTTGGTTTTTGATGCACTAGAAAGTACCATTTCATCCTGGGTTTCCAGATGGTTCCCCACACAAACCACCGTGAAGATAGTTACCGTTCTCTTCCAAACATACATGGAAAGAAGTTCACACGATGAAGGAAAAAAAAACCCCGCCCAGAAAACTACAGCAAAATATACCTGTTTGGAGTAGTTTATTATCCTGAAATTACACTCTTGTTAAATACTGTACCTTGTTATTTCTTCTTTTAGTTTACAGGGATCCTCTGCATAGAATTTAATGCCAAAATACAGAGTATAAGGTGGTCCAGCTGAGGGGAAAAAAAATATTTGGTGCAAGTATTAGTTGTTATGAACTGTTGTTATGAATTATTACTAGTTGACTACAAAGAAGAGACTAGGAAGAGTATCTTAATATTTTGTGAAACCCGAAAGTTTTAGGGAAAAACTTAAATCCACACAATAATTTCATACAACTACACCCATTACACAAGTTAAAAAAAATTATTATTATTATTGTTGTTATTATTATTATTATTGTTATTATTATTATTTTCTAGTCTGGTGTTTATTTATTCACAGTTTCTCTACCTACTTGGAGGTTTTGCTTATTTTGAAGATTTAACTTTAGATTTCATTGCTAAATTACCATCTTACCAAGAAAACTCTTTTTTTTTTACTGCTCGATTTTGATCTTTGTTTATTTTAGCTACAGAAACTTTCTGAAAACTGTAATTGTGCGTGAAATGTGATTCCCTCTTGTAACTAAGAACGCTGAATACTAATCCCTTACACACATTCAAATATCTTATGGAGGAATTTTAATTTTGTGCCACTTTAATTAAGAAACATTTGAATCACAGAATCATAGAATCACCACCAGGTTGGAAGAGACCCATCGGATCATCGAGGCCAACCATTCCTATCAAACACTAAACCATGTCCCTCAGGATCTCATCCACTCGTGCCTTAAAGCACGACTTAAATTTGGCAAAGCTTTTCTAATTAACTTATAAAAATGTTAATTCTCCTGAAAGATTCAGTTAACTCAGTACTGAAATTCTTACAGTTCCATGCAGGGTCCACTTCCACATCTTTTTTTTAATAGAAGGACTTCAAATCCTTCTTAATTATAATAAAATAACACATCTTGTATCTGTGATATCTGAAGAGTGACAGCAACAGCAGAAGCTCTTTTATCAGCAAGAGGCGCTGCTTTTATTTCAGAAGCAAAAGGGAATCAAAGATGATTATGGCATAGTGCTATATGATAGAGGTACCACAGCTACTCTAAAATTAAATAAACAAGTCGAGGGTAGCATCATTTATTATTCTAAAATAAAATTTAAGCACAGAGAAATCTGTGAACAATAATCACACAAATCACTGGAAAATGACAGGTTGTTCAAACGACGTGTGAAATTTTGATAGAGTTATGAACTGCAGTAATAGAACTTTTCAAGAAAATAAATTCTGGTCTGTTGTGACTAGAATTTAAATGTTGTATGAGCTGCATGTATGGAACTTTGCCTCTGTTACTTCACCTCCGGGTATGTTCTATACGCTCAAGTTAAATACATACTGTTTATCAGCTCTTTATGTTCAGCAAGGGTCTTTGCAGGATCCAGCCAGTACTGTGAGACAGATAATTAGGACATTAGTCACTTAACGTAGAAAATTAATAAATAAATACAGAACAATCGCAATTCTATGTATATATAGAATTTATACCAATTTATATTGGGATTTCGCAGACAGGCACACTTGAGTCAGAAAAACTTTGTATAAATCTAACACTGCAGACCTTCTCTGAAGGTAGGGATCTTGCTAAATGGAAATTTGTTTGCTAAAAAGCCCCCACCTAGAATCACAGAATTCCAATAGGTTGGAAGAGACCCACCGGATCACCGAGTCCAACCATTCCTATCAAACACTAACCCATGTCCCACTGGTGTCTACCTAATCAACTATAGCAAATATATATTTGTACAACCTTGCAGGATAACTTAACAAAAGCAACAACAAAGCACGTTAGACAGGACCTAGAAGGAATGAATGAAGCAGCTTCATTTGTTTTCTGAAAGCCTGAAGACTGTAGGTGAAAAGAGGCATAGTAGCACTCTTCCAACACCTGAGAAACTGCTGTAAGAACATAAACGATCGATATTTTTTCATGTCTACTAAGTATGAAGAAATAGGCCAAATGAGAAACAAATAAAAAGTATTTTTTATTTTCAGAAACAGTTTCTAGTAGCAGTGTGAGTGGATGACTGCAAATTGGCACCAAGATACAAAGAATCATAGAATCACCAGGTTGGAAGTGACCCATCGGATCACTGAGTCCAACCATTCCTATCAAACACTAAACCATGTCCCCCAGGACCTCGTCTACCAGACTCTTCCACCATATGGTTTACAGGACTAGCTAGACAAATGTATCAGAGATGATTTACCTGCATCCCTGTACTAACCTATTAAAAATAACAACAAATCATGAAACAAGAAAAAAACAACTCCCCCAACTCTCCAACAACCTTCTCTGGACTACAGAATTTCAATATTAGAAGGAATAGCATAAAGAAGGGAGGGAAAAAAACTCTACAAAGCACCTTAGCAAAAAATTTCAAGCAACTTATTTCATAAGTGGTTGCAACAACTATCCTTATTTTGAGAAAACATGAAAATAAAATCTACTTCTATTATCTGATGATCCACCTGCAATAGAAATGGCTGTACGCCTTGGCCATTACTATTTCAAATCATAGAATCACAGAATCACCAGGTTGGAAGAGACCCACCGGATCATCGAGTCCAACCATTCCTATCAAAATCCAGGAATGTTTGTTACGAAGATTTCCTACATTTGAGGAAAAAAAATATTAAGTATATGCTTGTATTGAATACATCCAGTAACCATTCAAATATAAACCTTCTTAACGTCAGCAGAAGGTGGGAAGGAAAAAACCTGTTGTGCTTCTTCAA
>WAAB01025721.1:4085-14851 GCA_013389865.1 Piaya cayana | reverse complement strand
CTGGCTCATGTTCAGTCGCTGTCAACCAACACCCCCAGGTCCCTCTCCTCCTGGCAGCTCTCCAAACAGACATCTAGTCTGGAGCTGCTCAGGGTTGTTGTGCCCCAAGTGCAGGATCCTCCATTTGGCCTTGTTAACCCTCATCCCATTGGTCTCAGCCCATGGATCCAGCCTGTTCAGATCCCTTTGCAGAGCCTCACGACCCTCCAGCAGATCCACACTTCCACCCAGCTCAGTGTCATCTGCAAACTTGCTCAGGGAGCCCTCGATGCCTTCATCCAGGTCATTGATGAAGACATTGAACAGAGCTGGACCTAGCAACCAACTGTTATACTGATGACTTTTAATGCGAAGATTAATAACAGACATGGACGTGCTTTGAAGACTAAATTTAAGAGTTCCCTTCTGGTGGGATCTGGTTGGGTGAGTGAGAAAAATGCCCTTTACCAAATTTGCCTCTTGCTGGAAAGCCACATGCCTGAGACCAAAAGGTCTCCAGTGAAAGCAGTCGTGCACTTCATGTGCTGATGAGCAACTAGGCACATGGAAGCTGGGGTCTACTTTCAACAGGGTCGAGCAACAAAATAAAAATTTCAGCCCCACAGTTTTCTTGAAGTAAGTTTTTTTAATTTTTGCAACAAACCAGTAGCAACTGGAGTAATGGGTGTCCCTGGAGCTGCAACCAGGGAGGAGGAAGCTAGAGATGCACTAAACGGAGGCAAAGTAGGAGAACAGAAAGAGGCAGAGAGATAGCACAGCTCCTTCCTTCTTAGAATCAGAGAATCATAGAATAACCAGGATGGAAGAGACCCACCGGATCACCTAGTCCAACCATTCCTACTACAAACACTGTCCTGTGCCTGAATTAACAAGCACTTGGTTCATCTCTGCCTTCTCCTGTCTGACAGACGGGGCAGTGCACACATCTGCCTTCTGGAAGCAGCCCACGAACTCTGCTGTGCTCTGTCCCCCTACTCTTACGCTTGTGAGATTCGAGTTGTGGAGCTCCTGGCTCTGCAGAACCACCACCTGATCACACACAATAAGGCGAGAAAGACCATAACATAACTAACATGTGCAAGCGACCAAGGAGAGAGAAAGCAAGAAGGAAAAAAAAAGAAATAAACATTACACTGTCTACCTAAGAAAAGAGGGTAAGAAGAGAATGGGGATGAAATGGGAGTGCACTGCACAAGCAAAAGTTCAGAAAACAGCCTGTCAGACATCAAATTTTTGTGCTGTTTACCCATGACTGGTTTTAAAAATCATGATTTTTACTTTCCCTTGGGTACCGCATCTAAGTCTAATTAAAGAACACTCCCACCCAGGTGAAATATACAACATGCAGCCTGGGTTGACTTTATATTCCCATCATAGCATCCAGTATCTAGAAGGCAAAAATCTCATGTATTCTCCAGTCCCAACCCTCTCTGGGGCTTGCTACTATCACCCAGGTGAAAGGATAAGTTTCTTTATTATTTCACAAACAGAATACAGGACAAAATAACTTGTGAGAAGTGATCTAGAAAAAGAGACTTTTTAGTAGCCCCTGTTTGCTCAAGGGATGAAGGAAAAAAAATTAACTCCCCTGCCAGAGAGTCACTACCACGTTTGCAACCACCCGCATACCCTACAAAATGCTCTGATGCAGAGCCAGATGTGCTGTTGAGAGCTGTTATTTACTCATTTTTAGAACTGGCCAAGGCTGTATTCCTTTGTGACACTGTCAGAGACGTAGCTGACTTTATCAAGCCCAGACTGGCACCCTGCAGTCATGTCAAGACAGATTAGTTACACAATGATGCTCCACGAAGCCTGTCATGAACCAGGAACTGCAATATTATTTTCTTCGCAAACCCCCAAACTAGTTAAAATCCAGACAACAGCTGTAAAACTACTTCTAAACATCACACTAACAGAAACTTTGGGAATATTCAGGTGGTCCTGCTTCTACTCAGAACACCACACTCAAACGAAGCACAAAAAACATACCTGGCCTGCTCAGGTAAAGCACCGTAAATGTCACTCAGAAAACCAAACAGAGATGAGCTCTCTGCTTCCAGGGAGATTTCAGGCTCCCTGCTATGGTGAGAGTCTTGCCCCTGGGTAAGTAGTTCTGTCTGCACTGACCCGATTTCCCTGATACCTTTGTTTTTCCATGTCATAGACAGAAATACCTGGAAATGTTAACACTGTACAGCCAGCAACCATTGCAAGCAACACGAAGAGACCGAGGACCTGGATGAAGGCATCGAGGGTACCCTGAGCAAGTCTGCAGATGACACTGAGCTGGGGAGAAGTGTGGAGGGTCAGGAGGTTGTGCAAAGGGATCTGAACAGGCTGGATCCATGGGCTGAGACCCACGGGATGAGGGTTAACAAGGCCAAATGGCGGGTCCTGCACCTGGGGCACAACAACCCTGAGCAGCTCCAGACTAGGAGAAGCCTGGCTGGAAAGTGCCTGGAGGAGAAGGACCTGGGGGTGTTGGTTGACAGCGACTGACCATGAGCCAGCAGGGGCCCAGGTNGGGCTCTTCTGCCAAGGGACAGGACGAGAGGGAATGGCCTCAAGCTCCACCAGGGGAGATTTAGGCTAGAGATTAGGAGGAAGTTTTTCCCAGAAAGGGTCATTGGGCAGTGTCAGAGGTTGCCCAGGGAGGGGGTTGATTCACCTTCCCTGGAGCGGTTTAAGGGCCAGGTGGCTGAGGTGCTGAGGGACATGGGTTAGTGTTTGATAGGAATGGTTGGTCTTGATGATCCGGTGGGTCTCTTCCAACCTGGTGATTCTATGTATAATCTATACACACACATATATATATATATATATATGTTCCATTTATCAAGAATTGCTACTGTGAATGTATCTGGCCTAGGAATAAAACTAGCATATTAATTTCTCTATGTGAAATAAGGAAAAAAAAATCTAATATAACTGAACAGCCACCATTAAGTCTAAGTTTAATTACAGAAGTGCCAACACTTTACTCTAACTGCACCCCGAGCTGCCTACCAAGTAAACTACAGAACTTGTCAGATCAAAGGAAGCAGCGTTAAAGAAAAAGGGACACGCAATTCATTGATTTTATTAATGAGAGTAAAATGTTTGAGTCTATATGAAATGAAATTACCCACTTTAAGATGTAACTTCTGGAATGAAGAGCCTGTTAAGAAGGATGCGGAGAGCAATTCTGAAGGTGTTGACGAACAGTTTTTCCTAGAACTGATAAATGCATCGGAAAGACACTATTTTTGTTAACTCTTGTAATGACAATTCCTAGCGTGACAACTGTGGTTGCACTGATTCTCCTGTCAGTACTGGGCCCAGATATGAATCATGAAGTTTAATAAATACATAAAGCTGAAAGGTAACAGTGGAAACACTTTTGGTAACAGCCTCTCTTCAGTTGATGTGCCCTATTTTTCTTTACAGAAACAAAAGCTCTAGAAAAACCACAGAGAAAAAATCCAAACACTTCAGCATACACTTTTTTTCAATAATTACTTCCAAAATATGGCCGTATATATGAGGGTGAAGGAAAAACGGTAAGTTTAATAGCATTTATGGGAGTATTTCTGATTCAGAGGAGTAGGAGGGGGGAAAAAAAACAGTTTACAGGTTGTTGAATGATGTGTGACCTCACTTTATTGTGTAACAGCGTTTTCTGTAATTATTTATTGCTTTTCACTGCTCATACGCCCTCAGTTAAGCGAAACAGCACGATAAAATGCTTTTCAGCAAGATTAACAATAAACTCATCTTTTGTAAATTAACTACAGGTAATTAACTTCTCCTTGGAATATTATTTTGCTTGTGCAAGTAACATTTTTGCAAAAGCTTCAGAGGCAAAATATTAGCACTTACAAACTGCAGTGTTTAAAGGAGGGTTTTAAGTGGAGAAGGCCCCTGACAAAGCACATGGGCTCCAGCGTAGAGGTTCTAATACTTGTCTTTAAAATTTCATGGCTCTGGGTAGGGTCATTCAGGCTTTTTGTCACGGGGATATGGCAGGATCCGAAGGAGACCAGCAGGCATTCAGCCCTTCTCTGTGCCACAAGCAGCTCCAAGTGGAAGCTCTCAGCAGCTTCCCCCGCGGAGGCTCCTGGCTTCGGGGCACCCTGGTGGGCTGCGATCCAGGAGATCCCACACACTCCTGCCCACAGCACCTTCTCCGGGTGGGGAAAGGGAGCGGCTGGGATAAGCCCTCTTCTACCCACAGCCAGGTGGTACACGACTCCTCGGGAACCAGAGCCAACCTGAGTAAATTAAAGTAGACCTCAGGCTACCCAAGACAGGGCTGGGCCAAGTGAGGAGAGGAGCACGCAGCTGTAATTAGGATACAGGTCAAGGAACACACGCTTTTTAAATGAAAAACATTTTTTCTCTTTATTTTGTGAGCACACAAAGGTCTTTTTAACACACCTCTTGTCCTTCCCAGCCACAGATAAAATATTACACTAGCAAGTCCGGGCTGGAAGATGCATGAATGGGAGCCAGTATTAACCTCTCTTGTGTCATTTCTATTTCTACTGCACTCAGGACTTTGAGATGATAAAAGAAGGGGGCAGATGATGACAATTCAGCTACGAGACCAGTGCTGAGAATGAGTCTACTACTCCTTCCCCACTAGGGAACTCAAAACAGGCTGTCGCTGAAGACAGGCACCCCAGCGAGACAAGAGACAAATCAGAGACAAACACAAACTGTTTTCTTAAGTTCTACAGAGCTTGATTAAAACTGAGCCCAGAGCAGAACAACACTGGAAACTACTGGTTCAACGCCCTTTTTCTGCTTCTGTAGCTTTGCTGCTGGGGGTAGCAGCTGCCAAGAAAGGTGCTTAACGCTGCTTACAGATTCAGCCTAATGTTACGCTGCCAGAAGGAAAACATCACCACAAAGGCAGCAGACAACTTTTCAGTTATGGAAGATGAGAATTTCCAAATAAGAAGGCATTCCATACCCAGGTCCTTCAAAGCCTGACACCAAGCTTCGAGCAGCCTTTGAAGACCTAAATACACTTTGAGGAAATTCCTGAAAGCAGAGGGCTCGTCCACAAATCGTGATTTTTCTAAAATCTTTCTAGAGGAATGAGCTTTACCTTTGGGAAGTGAATGCATATAAACTATTCAAAACAGAAAGGGACATTAGATGCAACAGTGTCTTGGAGATGTCAAAAGCAGATCCATAAAAGCAAGTCGACAAACTTATAAATTAAACCTGCAGAGAGANTGTTTTAAGTCAGCTCCTGTTCTTTGAGGTTTAATACACCCCCAGATTTTTGTCTGAACACATTTCCAGCCTTCTCAGATCTTCTAACAAAGAACAGTATGAGAACCTGTCCCCGGTAGAAGGGCTTGTATCTGATAAGATTGATTTTAATTAAAATATAAAGTAGCTGTTTCACATCACGCTGCTTATTTCCCCTCGTATCAACTGCCCCTTCTGCACTACCACCATCATCATCACTTACACAGATGAGACACAAAAAGAATGCCAAAACAGAATCATAGCATCATAGAATCACCAGGTTGGAAGAGACCCACCGGATCATCGAGTCCAACCATTCCTATCAAAAAATAGTGTCATCTTACCAGTTTCCAGCCTCCTCACCCTCTTCTTCAGAAGACTGCTCCGTATCACATCTTCTGGATCTCTGCTGGATCCCTGCCTGGCTCAGATGAAAGCTGCCAACCCAAGTGCTCTAAGGACAGCCAGCACGGAGCACAGAGATAATGACGAGCGTTTGGAAAGGCTGTTGTGGTTTGGACCAGGGGAGGTAGAAGGAGACGCTGCCAAAGCTTTGGCAGAGCCACGAGGTTAAGTCCCGTCTGCGTGGAGACTCCCAGAAAAACCCAGCAGAACGATTAGGGATAAAATCCCTGCTCAAAGTTTTTTTGCTTTTGTAGCATTGACAGGGCGAAGTATATGCTGTCATCTACCTGCTGGGAGGCTTCTGTCACTCACCAGAAGAGGAAAGCAAACAAAAAAAAGGTGAGGGGAGGCAAAAGGTTATTTAGATTAATTTAGTCCTCTCTCCTTATTATTCAGGAAAGAAATAACAGAACAAGAAGAACTACTCGAGGAAGACAAGAGAGAACTGCAAAGTAGGGCTCCAGTGAGCACACACGGCAGAAAGAGTTGGTAAACAGCAGTTTTGTAGGGGTGCACGAAAACACTGAGCAAATAATAAAGAAAAAAAAATAAGGTAAAGCAAACCAGTCCTGATATTTTCCCTAGATACGTGAATATGAGATAGTAGAGAAAGATATTTGCATACCACCTATATGCATAACCTCTCATCTTGAGCATCAGACAATTACCTGAGTGTCTATCCCTGTCTGAGGTCAAAGCTTTCAGCATTTCCTAGCATCGAGCCTCCTAACATGCTATAAAAAAAGCATATTAGAAAGGTTAAGGAGCAAAGGGAAGCTAGGAAAAAAATGAAAGTAGCTTAACTGGGAAGAAAAGTGGCTCTGGCTAGATGTCAGGGAAAGCTTTCTAACTAGAAGAGCAACAAAGGGCTGCAGCAGAGCTACTGTGAGACTCCTTTAGCTGAGATTTTCAAAACCAGATCAGACCAAAAAGAATCTGTGAAGAATGAAACACATATTTGTGACCGTGCCCTCATCTAATGTAATTCACTATAAACTGACTATTTAGCCTATTCATCTAATTCCTTCTACCCCTACTGCTCTACAGGAGCAATCAAAGCCACTGAGAACCGGTGGCTTTACCTTCAAGGAAAAAGAAAACCGTAACACTCGCTTTTATTCTGAGCTTCATCACAGAAACATGCGGGCTTACTGGTTTTAGAAGCCAGCAGGGTTCGTGCTTCTGAGTTTCTTTCTGCAGCCACGACAACAGAAAGTTTAAGTTATTTTAAATAAGAGGAAGAAAGCAATTCTGAGAATTTGCACTGAGAGAAGCACCAAAATGAAATCCACTGTAGGTACCACAGCTGAACACTTAGCAGTTTGCAGTACTTGCGGGCTCCGCTGATTTTTACAAGTTTCTATCAAAGCTTTGGACACGAAAGTGTCCAAAGCTTTGATAGAAACTTGTAAAAATCAGCGGAGCCCGCAGGTACTGCAAGCAAGTAAAAGATTCAGATGTTAATTTTAGATAAGGCAACACACCTACCTCATTCACAGAACTTTCAGCTCTATCTAACTACATAAATGACTGTGATAGTCACAGTCTGAGATGCTGCTTCCCAGTTTCAGCTCACGGATCCAGCTATCGTATACCAGGCATCATAAAGGCCCCTCACTGTAACCGACACTGCTGTGCTGATATTTACCCTGTAACTGGTAACCCAGGCCTCAGAACAGCTTCTCAGAATTACCTGAATGCCAAGCACAACCTTTAGAAAGAACTTTTGAGAGGCTCTTACGCAAGCACCTGGATACTTTTGAAAATAAGCATCAGGCCCGTGTCCTTTGTGTACAATTCCAACCCTGCCTGTGACCACCTCATACAGATAAAACTGATGTTGGACCTTTCATGTCACGATCATATCCTTCCAACTTCTTCGGTTGGACTCGATGATCCGATGGGTCTCTTCCAACCTGGTGATTCTATGATTCTATGATTCTGTTACATGTGCATCTGAATTTTGTTTGCTTTGATTCATTATCGCTTAAATGACATTTGAGACGATCTAACAAAGGGCACTATCATTATTTTCCTCCTGTAGTAGAATGCGAGGGAGCTGACTAAACCCCAACCATTGATTCGGCTTAGTCTGGTTTAATCAAGTGTCATTAGAGGATACAATTCCCGGTTGAATCGAGAGCTCAAAACGAGAACAAATATTGGTTCAAAATAAAAAAATCCTTTTAAGCACATCCAGCCTCCTAACTAAATGAAGCAGATAAAGAAAAAAAATAATAATACATTCCACCATGGTTCAAACAACCCTGTTATTTCACCAAAATATTTTTCTGCTCCAATCATTAGCATAGATGGATAGATACATTTCAAGGTACTTTAACCTTCTCCAATACATTCCTTTTCCCACAAGAGCACAGTTTACCATAGTGACAACGAGCACTATCAAATAATATTTTGATAGGAACGGTTGGACTCGATCCGGTGGGTCTCTTCCAGCCTGGTGATTCTGTGATTCTACAATTCTATAATATGTAGACAAACAGACTGCATCGTGACTGTATTTTCTGCCCCATGAAAGCCCATCCAGTTAGCCACGAAGACAATTTTTGGATGCAGAGAAGATCTTGAGGTTTGGAGGCTGAATGGGCTGTCAGGGCCGATGGGCTGATCAAATGGATCTGACAGGCTGTGGGTTCTGTGTTTTGATAAGGTCAGCGCTCGTCGTGGAATTACCTGCCAGGCCTTTGGCAGACAAGTTCCCTTTGCAGCCTTATGTTAGAGATGCTTAAAATCTTCAGGCTTGCCTGGAAACCTTCTCCAATTCACTCCTGGAACCACAGTGCAGGTCCCTCCCAGCCTGCCCCAGGCAAGGGCGGTGAGCTGCTAATGCCAACCTGTTATCTTCCTCCCTTAAGGAAAGGTTATGCGAGGTAAGGATAAAATCATTTCTATCAGCGCAAACTGTTTCCAGGCTGGTTTGCCTGTATATTTCTTCTGCAATAAAAACAGAACACCCTTAATCAAAATCGTGATCAGCCATACAATAATGTCAGCCCAGACCTTACCTGTAATATGTACTTGGAATTTGGGGCAGACACCGGGTGCAATTTACTCACAGCAGAACTCTGCAAATTTGTACGACCAGAGCAATAATCCCAGACTAATTAGCTATTCTACTGCCTAAGGACAATATTCCCTGAACTGACAGCCTGGGCTCTTTTCTCCTCCATCCTGAACCTCTCCCTTCCCACACTGGTCAATCTGCTCGCTCACAAACTCTGCAGCCCCAGAACCTCTGGGGCAGGACCTGCCTCTGCCTTGGCTGTTGCGGAGTGCTTTGATGTTTTATCTGTCTGCTCCAGCGCTGCCTCAACTAAAACAAGGTATCCCCCCGCAAAAAAAAAAAAAAATCCAGCTCCGACTGTGCAGGAGGACACAGCTGTTCAATGGAAAAATAACCTAAATCAACACGTATCGTGAATGCTGGAGTATGAACTAACAAGAGCCAGAAGCATTGTTTAATTAAATGCTCCTTTCTTCTAGGTGGACAAGGGTTAGTGCTCTTGACAGAGTGCAAGGCTTCCTTTGTGTATACTTGAAACAATCTCTGCTGCAATTTCCTTTAAATCATTTTTCTGGTTCCCTCCTCCTGCTTCAGACTTGAAAGAGCTAAGAAGAATTATGTTCTTCCCTGCATTATGATTTTTTTTTTTTTTTACCTTTCTGCAAGCCTGTACTGAGTAGAAAAAGCCTGTATCAGGCCAGTCAGGTTTCCTGTTCCCCTGTAACCCTTCCTAACTGGTTTCAAAACGCAATCGCATCTGTATGCACGGTGAACTTCACAGCAACTACCTGCTCCTTAAAGGCGCTGTACCCTCTGCTAGCTCCTGTCATTTACTGCTTGAGCACATTCTTTCACATCGCTTTTTGTACGCACAGAAATAAATGTTCAAAATTCAATTATACTACTTTTCTACAGTTCAAGGGATTTTTTTTTTATCCTATATTCTTTCTGTACGGAAGGACTGTGAAACAGAGCAAAACTGATAAAGTACGTAATAAGCAGCAGCCCATTAGATGTTGTTCCTCTTACTGATAGTAATGCTAAGGCCATCTGCTCCGTGTGGTGAGATTTATGTAAAAAAATGCGTATTAAGATGAAGAACCTTAAGAACCTGAAGGCAAAGGTGGAAGAAACTCCACCAATTTCAACAGAATTACCATAGAATCATAGAATCACCAGGTTGGAACAGACCCACCGGATCATTGAGTCCAACCATTCCCATCGATCACTAACCCATGTCCCTCAGCACTTCATCTACCCGTGCCTTAAACCCCTCCAAGGAATTAGAATTATATTGCTCCAGTGGTGGATTTGATACAAACACACACCGTGTGCTCTTCCCTTTTGGCGTTTTATAGATTTCTCTCCCCAAACTTCTTAATTTCACTACGGCTCCTCCAATTTCTGTACAGACACGCACACAATATCCAAAAAAAACCTGTTATTTTTCTGATCAGCCACGCTGACTTTTGTTCATTTGTTCACAAAGCAGCAGGCACCATAAACAAACGTGGCTTGCACTGCAGCTTGTTTTTAAATAAAGTCTTTGGAAGACAGTTTGTGAAATTTTTTTCAGGAAAGTGGGAGCAAAATGAAAAAAACAGATATAAGATCACAGAATAAAGACTCAGACAGGAAAGCAACAAACACAGCTTGCATGCTCTAAACAGTCAAACTCGAGATTCGAACGCCGATGAATGGCCAAGAACCACTAAGAAAATTTAACTTTGATTTAAAAGGTAGAAAGTTTATACATTTCTTCTGTGTGAACAACATCTACCGCTTTCGTACAAGACCTAAAACATCTTACTTTCAGAGTCCTCATTGACAAACTGAGCCTGCTTGCAGATAAATCAGGTCCAGTTTGGCTCCTCTTGAAGCTGCTGCAAACGCACCCCAAAACACCCGTTATCTTCATTGTGATTCACAGAATCACAGAATCACCAGGTTGGAAGAGACCCATCAGATCATCAAGTGCAACCATTCTCATCAATCACTAAACCCATGTCCCTCAGCACCTCGTCCACCCATCCCTTAAACACCTCCAGGGAAGGTGAATCAACCCCCTCCCCAGGCAGCCTGTTCCAATGCC
>WAAB01025720.1:2559-17300 GCA_013389865.1 Piaya cayana | reverse complement strand
ACAGGGCTCCAGGTGAGGTCTGGAGTCTTACAACTCTCACACCTCTGTGCCAATTCCTCCCAGCACCTCTAACTCCCTTTAGCAAAGAAACACAAATCTTCACAGTGTTTACCTGCTTAAAACTCTTCCCTCCCCGATTTAATTATTTTGTTGCTCAAGTAGGAACAACTTGAGCACAAATTGTAACTTTGCAGCCCCCCTTCCGAAGCTACTGTGCTTTGCTTAGGAGCTTGAAATATTTCCTCAGTGTTTTTCCTTTTTGTAAGGGCAAAAAAAAAAAAAAAACACCACTGAAGATGCAAATGGCAAAATATCACAAGGATTTCTGGTTCTGTGGTATTTTTGGTCTCAGTGGTAAGAAGAAAACACCCCACATTTGAGCTTGGAGCGTGATGAAAAGATAAGGATGGCAAGAAATTAAACTCAGGAAATGCAGAAAATCATAATGCAGGAAATTAAAAGGCAGTAAATTCAAACCCGATACCAGTTTTTATACAGCGTGCGGTTAATCTGTGGAGCTTATTGCCACGAGATATTAAAAGAGGTTGGATGTGCATATGAACACCATCAACTGCAGTTACTATAAACACAGTAAACATTAAGCACTTTAACCCTCTTTCTGCACAGCATGTACTGACCACTCTTGCACTTGTGGTTAGCAAAGAGCTTCTTCAAGAGGAATTGGAGGGCAGAACTGAGTATGTTAAGAATTAATGAAACCCTCTATCTGATATCTGCACCTCCAGATATGGTCCCCCCGTGTCTCTGCTGGGCATCCAGGTGGGTGTGCTACAGGAGAGATGCTCCGTGCATGTTTGCCTACAGGAGCCTGATGAACCTGCAGGATCCTGGTTGAAAAGGTCGAAGTAGCAGTTTGATGGGGTGGTAAGAAGCAGCCCTTGGGTTGAACAATCTGAAAACAGAGTCCTCTGGAGCTCATCTGGTTCTGGCACTGCTGAGGCTTGTCTTTGATTTTCAACATAAATCCTCTGGAACTCTGAAAGCTCTCCAGCTTCAATGAAGAATTGGCCTCATCCTTAAGCCTACAGTGCCAAACCCAGTTATACACTGGGATGCCTTGTTTTCCTCAGACAACCAGGTCCCTGTAAATGTCTCAATGCATCCCCCATCAGTAGGTCATAAAACTCTAGAATCATTTGGTTTGAAAAGATCTTTGGCATCGAGTCCAACCATACCTGTCCACTACTAAGCCATAACCCTGAGAACTTCATCTACCCATCCTTTAAGCACCTCCAGGGATGGTGACTCCACCACTGCCCTGGGCAGCCTCACCCAGTGCCTGAGTACCCAAGGTCAAGGTATTTGGGATGGCCCTCAAGACCTGGGTGAACCATGAGCCCTTCTGTTGTAGCCGGCTGTGAGGAGTTGCCCACGCAGACTTCCATCTGATTTTGTAGGTTAAAGGGATCTGCAGCAGCATGCAACTTGTTCTGGGCTGGATCCCGAAGCCCAGAGGGCTCCCGTAGACAGGAGATGACAAGGATGCTCATGTGTTTCCTGCTTGCTGCGTGCATTAAAATAACTGAGGCCCCTTGGTTTGCGGAGAATGAGCCAAACCCAATTTGTGTCATCTCGTAATGCATGCTCTAATACGTTACATTGGATCCAATTAGGTAATGGCAGCCCCAGCAGCAGAAGGGGGGGGGGTCAGATTTCATCCTGGTTTGGGCTGCGCTGTCGACATTGATCCTAATGAACGCCAGACAGAGGGGTGTCCCCCTGAGCCGCTCTTTGTGATGCTGGAGCAGCTCAGAACTGGTTAATGTGCACTTAACACAAAGTGTTACCTGAAAAAGATGTTCAGCGAGAGGGAGCCGACACGGTGCAGTGTAATTTATGCCTTTAGAATAGGATCCTCCATGGGCATTACAACAGCACACTCGGAAAGGACTCGGCTGCATGCTGGAGAAGAAAGGAAAGCTTTAAGTGAAGATTTGAAGAAGGGGATGGAGCATCTACAAAGCAGGGGAACACACGCCCTCCAGCTGTGGAAGGAGGCAGAAGGGAGACTGAGATAAAAGGGGAGCTTTGATCTTCCTCGATTCATCGGGCTTCGATCAGCTGTGTCCTGCTGTGCTGGGGCTGGCCAAGGGCTGGTGTGTGACTGCCTCGGTGCTGAGCTGGCTGTCATGAAAGACACGTTCATCTCTCCCCAGCCTGTCCCTGGCCTGGGCTCCCTCTGCTCGGCTGAGCTCTGCTCTGCCCTGAGACCCTCGTGGTGCCCTCCAGCCGCTCCCCAGCCGTTCCTGCTGGCTGCAATGGAGCTTTGCTGCAGAAGCGTAAGAGCAACAGTTTTCCCATGCCAGACATTCAGACAGAGCTCACTGGGCTTCTTCGCTGCTGGTTTGCAAATATTTAAATGTACTTTCTGTTCCATCTATGCGCTGCCACAGGATCCATGGGAGTTCAAGGCTACGGGAGAGGCAAAATTTACCCTCAATCCCAGGGCTTCTGCTGTTGTAGTTTTATGTAACACAGTAGAGTGCACAAGAAGCGATGAAACGGTGGTTTGGGTGTTCTTCTAACCCAACAGAAAACCTCACATGCATACTGGGGTGCCTAGCATAGCACAAACCTGCCTCGGGCTCATGTTCCAACTTCGACAGCTTGGGATGAGCTCAGGGCAAAATTCAACACTGACAGGTAAGGGTGAGAGCCAGACCTCCCATCATCACAGCATTCTGACCCCTGGTGCTTGTAGCACTGGTACCTCCCTGCTGGGCTGTGAAGTCTCCTTGGTGGTAAAGAAACAAGAGTCCCAATCTGAACAGTGGAACTGTTCCACAGCTCCATGAAAGATACCAGGAAGCTTCAAGGTGAGTGAAAAATCCATGGTGCAGGCATCAGAAGCATGGGTAAGAAAGCAGGTGCCCAAAGATGGTTTGCAATTCCCTCACAGTGTTTTCATTGACCTGCAGTGATGCAAGGCCTATCCACCCAAGCAATACAATGTGCAGGTGACACCAAACCCACAGCTTGTTCAGTGCTCGTGGGTGGCACATTCACAGCACAGCAGGGAACTGGTGCATGGAAACCTAAAATGAGGGGTTCTTGTACCCTCTGAGACACCTTACCTCAATCTAGACAAGGACATGATGCTCCTGTGACATGTTCTCCTCTTTGTTGGTCATTTCCTGCACATGGCTTGGGCTGGAGATTTGGGGTGGAGAACACGTATTGTGAGGAGCAGCTGAGGGAACTGGGGGTGTTTAGCATGGAGAAGAGGAGGCTGAGGGGAGACCTCATTGCTCTCTGCAACTCCTTGAAAGGAGGTTGGGGAGAGGAGGGAGTTGGGCGCTTCTCCCAAGTGACAAGGGACAGGACGAGAGGGAATGGCCTCAAGTTCCACCAGGGGAGGTTTAGGCTGAACATTAGGAAAAAAATGTCACAGAAAGGGTCATTGGGCAGTGGCAGAGGCTGCCCAGGGAGGAGGCTGATTCACCTTCCCTGGAGGTGTTTAAGGCACGGGTGGACGAGGTGCTGAGGGGCGTGGTTTAGTATTTGATAGGAATGGTTGGACTCGGTGATCCAGTGGGTCTTTTGCAACCTGGTGATTCTATGATTCTGTGATCAGTAAAATGAAAATCTGCCTGTCTGGATGCTCGCCCTGGCTCACCGTGTCTTGCCCCACATGCAGCAGTGCCACCAGTTTGCTGGATGCCAGTTTGCTGGGTGCCAGTTTGCTGGGTCCTGTAGCTCCCTGCAACCCCACTGCTCCTCTCTTCTCCCCGCCTGGCACAAAGTTCCTGCCTGGTGTTGCTGCCAGGGCAGCTCAGCCACACTTCTAAATCCTCTTTGCAATTTCATTTCAAAGCTTGCTGTTACCAGCTCCAACCCTTAATCTCACACTCCATAAATCCATCAGCAAGGGAGCCGGGGAGCAGAGGAAATCAGCTCCTTTCACCCTGGCTGGGCAGAGCTGGGCAGCTCATGGCAAGGGCTGTGGGTCTGCTGGGGGGGTCCCTGTTCCCTGCCACAACGTGCTCCCTGTGCAAGCCAAAAGGTGCTGGCCAAAGCCCAGGAGGAAGTAGTAGGAACACGCTACTGGAGAGCAGGCGTGAGTTGCTCCCATGCCCACAACTAGCCTTGCGTTGATTTGTGGAAACCAATTAACCTCAGACTTGCAGAATTAATATTTGGAGAGTGCTCAACCTCTTCTTGTGTAAACCCTGTCTCACCCGGGAGCGCAGCAGTGGGTGTTGCTCCAGCCAGCGCACGGAGCTGAGCGTGCCAGAGCCTTTTCAGCCTAAAAAGCCAACCCTTGGAGTTTGACACTCGCTGTGGTGATGGATTTGCTCCAAAGGAAAATGCCCCTTCGGCGACCATTAAGCAGACACATTGTTTAGATTTGTGCCGAAGTGGTTTTACGTCTCGTCCAAGGCTTTCAGTGAAATGAGGCTGGTGGACTCCACACAGCTCCCAGGCAGGAAGAGAAGGGCAATTATCCACGGTGATAAATGCTGGCACGGAAGGGATGCTGCCCAGTTCAAACCACTGCAGACCAGTGGAGACCGAAAGAGCATCCTTCCAGCAGGCAGGTGAGCAGGGCAGAAACTGCATGTTACCCGTCTGCTCTGTGTGTTGCATTCCATGCATGCTGATGGTATGAGCCACCATTCATCAATGAAAATTAGGATGGGAAATGCTGTTTATAGAATTGTAGAATGGTTTGGGCTGGAAGGGACCTTAAGGGTCATCCAGGTCAAACCCCTCACCCATGGGAGAGTGTCTCAAAGCTGATGTGCCTCAAAGTTTTCTATTATTTCTCTTAAGAGCTAGTGGCACAAAAGAAAGAATGGACGATGGGATTATTTTCTAATCCAAAGATGCCCAGTTTCTGCAGCCCTTCAGGTCAGGGAGCCATGGGGGTTGCTAAGGCACAGACTTTCAGGCCCTCCAGAAGATGGTCAGGTCTTCCAAGGGATGAACAGAATCATCCTGCACACCAAGGCTGGTCCTTGCACCACTACAGAGAAAATTCTGTCCAGGTTTTGGGCTTGGCCAAAGCACATCAGGCCATCATCCCTTGGGTTGAAGGAGATGGAGGGCCAGTTCTTTGGGATTCAAACAGATTCTCTGTTGGCTGTATGATGGGCACAAAAAGCACATTCATATACTTGCAAGACTTCTGCTGTAAATAGTAAAATCATGGAATTGTTTGGGATCAAAGCCATAAAGTCCATCCAGTTCCACCTCCTGCCATGGGCAGGGACAACTCCTATTGGAGCAAGTTGCTCAAAGCTCCTTCCAACCTGGCCTTGAACACTTCCAGCGATGGGGCAGCAACCACTGCTCTGGGCAACCTGACCAGGGCCTCACTCCCTCTTCGTGACATGGATAAATTCATTTTTGGCTGAGAATTTGACTGCAAGTTTTTTGTGGTCTTTTCCCACTGAATGCTACACCAAGAGTGGAGATTAATGAGTTTTGTTTCATGCAACTGTATTATGGCGGAAACACAAGTTTGTCAGCTCTGAAGTGTTTTGCAAAATTATGGTAATTTTGCCCAGTTTTGTTTATTGGAGAAAAACCATGTGAAAACATCTAAAATGGCCAGTTTTGACATGTTCAGAATGAAATGTTTTGATTTTTTGGGTCTGAAACAGCCTTCAGTTTAGAAACTCCCTTTCATTTAGTTTGGAAAAATCCTAAAGTTTGATTGAAGCAAAGTATTTTGATACTGTCAAATGAAACGTTGACTCCAAACCCTTTAAAAATCAATTTGACAATAATTTGGAAAACCTTTATCTTTGTTCCAAGCTTGAATAACATTAAAAACAAACAAACAAATGAACAGTTTGCAAATGAACTTAAAGGAATCTCTCTTCCATGCAGCTTGTATTGCAAAAAACCCATTTCATTTTCTGTGTTTTCAAAAAGGGCCAAAACCCTCATCCAAATCCAAGGAACAATCTGGCCTTTACAAAGAGGGGTGACTGCATCCTACAAAGTAAAAGCCTTGAAACAGATGTCATGGATGGTGAACAAACCAGAAGCCACCGTGATGCAGCTGCCAGACCCGAAACAGCTCTTGGCTCCATAAGCAGGGAAATAGTGGTTTGCAGTGAGGACATGGCATTACCTTTGGATGAGGCTTAGCAAGGCGATTGCTGGGCCACTCTGTGCCAGTGGTTCATGGTTTTAAAAGTTCAGCACAGGAAGAACACCATTTCTTAGAACGAATCCAGAAGAGGCCACGGAGATGATCTGAGGGCTGGAGCACCTCCCATATGAGGGCAGGCTGAGAGACTTGGGGTTGTTCAGCCTGGAGCAGAGAAGGTTCTGGGGAGAACTGAGAGTAGCTTCCAGTACTGAAAAGGGCTCCAAGAATGCTGGGGAGGGGCACTAGAGCAGGGACAGGACAAGGGGAATGGTTTAATCTGAAAGAGGGGAGATTGAGATGAGATCTTAGGAAGAAATGTTTTTCTGTGAGGGTGGGGAGTCCCTGGCCCAGGTTGCCCAGAACAGTGGTGGCTGCCCCATCCCTGGAGGGGTTCAAGGCCAGGTTGGAAGGAGTTTTGATAACCCTGGTCCAGCAGGAGGCATCCCTGCCCATGGCATGGGGTGTTGGAACTAGATGGGCTTTGAGTTTCCTTCCAATCCAAACCATTCCATGATCCCATGAAATTTGGAAATCCTCAGAAAGTTACTCAAGGGATGTGCTGAGGTGTTGGAAACTTTCTGTGCAGTGAGGGAGGAAAGAAGTGCAAAGTATTAAGATCACTGATAAATCCCAAACAACATTAATATCTGACTCGCCTGAGTTAGAAGTGCCTCTGAGAGGAGATACCAGAATGCTGCTTGGCGAGCAGACAAAGGCAGAATATCAGCTAGCAGCTGGAAGGTACAGTCAGACAACATGGGAGTGGGAGCTGAGTGCCAGTGCTAGCAGTCAGAGAAATAAACCCCTCGAACATTGTGCTCTGGCATGTGGTTGAATCTCCATCACTCAAAGCTGTTCATTCGCTTGGATATTATCCTGCAGGATCTGCTGTGATAGAGTAGAAACCTTGGCCTCAAGAGAGGTGAAGTTCTCCCTCCTGGCTAGAAAAATCAGATCATGCTGTCTTTGCAGATTTTCTTGACCTCATCTTTGGAAAGAAGAGGCCAGGAAGGCTGTTTTCCCAGCGCACAGGTACACCACACAACCTGTGGAAAGAAGGTCCTGTCCAGCTTCCCAGAAGCCTCGAATGGGAACTGCAGAGAAAAGCAAGCACACATGACACCTCTGGTGCATTCCCAGTCCCCATGTCACTGTGCCAGTTAAATCCTTCTTCCCAGGGATGTTGATGCTCCTGGCATGACACCATCCATCATACAGGTGTGAGGCACAGCTCTGATCAGCCTGTCTCCAGCACAGCCCCACATGTAGACTGTGATGATGAGTTCAAGCTGCTGAAAGCATCCCCCTCTGTGCTTCAGGTCTGCCTTTCACAAGTACACAAATGAACTGACAGTTCACAGACTAGTCAGAACTTCAGGAAATCTGCATAGAGCCAGACACCACCCTTCTGTCACTGCCAGAGCCGTGATCCCTGCCCAGATGAGTCTAACGTGGAGAAAGGTTGTTTGACTTGGATGCTGAGAGCAATGTGTCCCACGGAGGATATTGTGGAAGTTTGCTCCCACCTCCCTTCTGAAACTGACCTGGTTTAGCTGTGCCAAATACCACCACAGATGGCTTATTAGTATCAATTTTCTTTCTTGCAATGATACCTACAACCCAGAACTGGAGATAGTGAATTATTCTAGTAGCAAATCAAGGGTCAATTGTGAATAGCTACAGAAAGACTTCTTGGTATCACGCAGCTGGTGACAAAATGGCAAATAAACCTCCATGCAGATAAATGGGAACTAACGTGCATAAGGAAATACAGTTCTGACTTTATGAATTAAATAAAGAACCGTGAGCTGCCTGTCATTGCTAAAGAACAAGATCTTGGTGTTATAAAACATGCATCTTTGAAAATGTCATCTCTCTGCTCTGGAGTGGTTAGAAAAAGCAAATCAAATGTTAGGAATTGTTAGGAAAGGAAAAAAGACAAGTATAAAGACCAGAAGCTGTCAGTCTATCCCCATGTAAATCCTGGTGGGCTGTACCTTCAAGCCTGGACCATTCAGGCCCCATCTATGAAGGGACAGGAAGGAGAGTGCGATGGGAGTCAGTAAAATCCCATGTGGTTCCAAGAGGGTGGGCTGCTGCTGGTTCATCTCTCTTTCCATCACTAGGACCAGGGAAATCCCACAGAGTGATGGATACCACGTTGGTAATAAACACGAGGTGGCACTTCACAGAGCATGTAGTGACAATATACAGATCCATAGACACATTCATGAGAGGGAATTTCATCAAGGGATATTAGAGTTAAAGGCTCCTTTGGGTTAGGAGCCTTTAGGAGAGGGTTGTGCACTTTTCTTGTTCCTACATTCCATCCTAAGTAACTGTCATTACTTGGAGTAAAGAAACTGGTCGCCTTGGCCCTAGGGAATAGACAATGTGAATCAAGAGCACAGGTGCTGGTTAACTGCAAGATTTCATCAAACAGGAAGGGAAATTCAAGTTAGTCTTGTCATGAAGAGATAAATGGTGATGGCAGTTAAGATCACAGAGAATCCCCATGTGGAAGCCCAATTAATCACAACAGTAGAATCATTAAGGTTAGAAAAGACCTCTAAGATCCAACCATCAATCCAGTCCTGCTAAGTCAGCCACTAGACCATGTCCCCAAGTAAGATATCTACTCATCTTTTAAATACCTCCAGGGATTGGGACTCCACCACCACCTTGGGCAGCCTCTGCCAGGGCCTGAGAAACCTTTCTGTGAAGAAAATTTTCCTAATGTCCAATCTGAACCTCGCCTGTAACAACTTGAGGCCGTTCCCTCTCATCTTATCAAGAGACTAGACCAACACCCACCTCGCTACAAACTCCTTCCAGGCAGTTGTAGAAAGCAATGAGGTCTCCAGTCAGCCTCCTCTTCTCTAGGCTAAACAACCCCAAGTCCCTCAGCCGCTCCTCTTAACCCTTGTTCTCCAGCCCTTTCACCAGTTCTGTTCCCTTCCCTTCTCTGGACCCACTCCATCCCCTCAAGGTCTTTCTTGAAGTGGGAAGCCCAAAACTGAACCCAGGATTCCATGTGTGATCTCGTCAGTGCAGAGTCCAGGGGAATGATCCCTTCCCTGCTCGTGCTGGCCATATTGTTTCTGATACAGAACAGCACAGAATATTTCTGATACAGAATGGTTCTGTACTTCATAGAGATGGAGGAGTCGCTTAAAATAAAGAATTAGGGGAATGATTTTTGAGACGCTTTAGGCTTTTGCAGCCCAGCAGCATCCCTGACCCCAGGCTCAGGACTCCCACATCCCAGCACTGTGGGGACTCCCTTGAGGATGAGTGAGCCTGGTAGTGTTTTGTGATTCTGTGTTTTTTCATTCTTTCCTCTTCTAGAGAGATCTGTGCTGGCTTTAGCTGCAAGACTAGAGGTACAAGGGTGCTTCCCCACCCTCCTTGCACACCGTGGGCTGTAGGCAGGCTCTGTGCAGCAGCAGCGCTGCCAGCAGGAGATTCCCACAGCCTGGGGATGCCCAAGGGCAGCTGAAGAGCCTGGCTCATCCCTCACGAAAGGCAGCTTTCCTCGGGGCTTGGGTGCCTCCAGGGCGTTAAGAAATTGCTCTTGCTTTTAATATCCAGCTCTACGCTTTCTCTTTGCCCGTGGCTCTCCTCTCAGCCACGTGGCTCAAGGCTGCACCCAGGAGGGATTTCAAGTACAAAAAAACCTCTTCAGGTATTTTTTTTAAAGGTTTTCTTTCCAGTCATCTTTCTTTATTCCAAAGTACTTAAACACCCCTCTTTCAAAAACCTTATTACTCTGACTCAGAGACTCAGCTTTAAGTAGCGCTTTGAATTAAGGTTCTCAAATATGCATTCAATTCCAGTTTAAAAGGGGTAGTTAATGTATGTTACATAAATAGCTATTATTAAATACGTTCACTGAAGATTAACAACTGCTGTGCGTAATGGATACGTGTCTAACTACTATGATATATACTGAATTTCCCTATTATAGAGCTGCTGGATGTGTGTCTGCTAGAAACGAGCAAAAATTCACAGTGAATAATTTAGTAGATGAATTTAGCCTCTCTTTCTGTCTGTGAAGCAATGGATTCATCACTCTGGTCTGATTCTGCCCTTTTCTCCTGCATGGGCTCAAGCTGAGCTGTCTGGGACGCAGGTGGCTTGCGTGGTAATGCCCAAGGGGTGGAGGAGAATTTCAGCTGCCTGCTTGCACTCCCTGCATCCCAGTCCCAGGGATTCTGTGGCTGGCGCTGCTTTACAATCACAATCCAAAGCTGACTGGGCAGCAGAAGCCTGGCTCTGAACCCTGCAGCCCTGAATGCCCTCGTGACTGCCAATGACTGCTCCTGGGCAGCAGAAATGAGCTGCTGCAGGCACTTGCTTTTTTAGAATTATAGAATCATAGAATCACGGAACGATTTGGGTTGGAAGGAGACTCAAAGCCCATCCAGTTCCACCCCCCTTGCCGTGGGCAGAGATACCCCCCACCAGATCAGGGGCTCCAAGCCCCATCCAGCCTGGCCTTGAAGCCCTCCAGTGATGGGGCAGCCATGAATTTTCTGGGCAGCCTGGGCCAGGGCCTCCCCACCCTCATAGGAAAATATTTCTCCCTGAGATCTCATTTCAATCTCCTCTCTTTCAGCTGGGTCCCTTTTTCTCTTTCTGTCTCTAGATAAGCTGGTTGCAAGACTACTTGGCAAAAGATGAATTGGGGAATTACAAGGCCCATGGTAGTAAGCACAGGGCTTGACAGTGAATTGTCCTCCCAAGGCATGTCTGCATGGAAAAACTGATGGGTGTGATCTTTCCTGAAGCTTTACTTGACTATATCTCTGGGCAGTTGTTTTTGAGCTGAGGCCTGAGCAGCAGAAGCTGCAGAGGTGCCAGTCCATGGATTGCTGTGTTGATACATATCCTGGTGATGCCAGCAGAGCTCCTCTCCTACAGGCAAGGAAGAAGTACCTGCCAGCACATCCAGGTGAACAGGCTTCTTTCTCCAGCACCTGATGCCATGTGCAAACAGACAACATTATCTGTGTAGATGAGGCCACAAACACAGCTGGGGAGCAGACAGACCATGAGCAGAGAGACAAGGAATCCACTGTGGCTGTGAAGAGCCCACATGCCTTGCTTATTTGGTACTGTGTGCCCAGCACACCAGACAGGATCAATCCATTGAACTGCCTCTACCCTAGAGAGAACCAGAGGCCTCAGATCTGCAGCAGACTGCTGGGGGCAACAACTAGCATTGTTTCAGAGGATGGCACAAAGGCCTGTAGAGACAGGACTAGGGGGAGTGGGTATAAACTGGAGAGGGACAGGTTTAGACTAGACATAAGGAAGAATTTCTTCACCATGAGGGTGGGGAGGCCCTGGCCCAGGTTGCTCAGGGAAGCTGTGGCTGGCCCTGTCCCTGGGGGTGTTCAAGGCCAGGCCGGATGGGGCCTTGGGCAGCCTGATCCAGTGGGAGGTGCCTCTGCACCTAGGTTGGAACTAGATGATCTTTAAGGTTCCTTCCAACCCAAACTATTCTGTGTTTCTATGAGTCTATGGATCTATGAATGCACACCTCCCTCCTCTTATGGCAACTGCAGAAAGCCACGTTTGCCTGCTAAGCTCCCTGTTGACAGCTCAGGTGCTGCAAGGCCCTTATGGGCTGATTTAGCAGAGAACTCAGCTCCTTTTCTTTCTCAGTGCGTCCTTGCTTTATTGCTCCCTCATGAAGCTGTGTAGCTTTTCCCTTTCCTGCACTTCCCGGCTAGCTTAGTCTCATCTAAAGCTCATCAAAGGGAAAGGAGGAGGGGGGAGGGATAGACAGGTTGGTAGGTTTTCTGATTCTTTCTAAAAGCATCTCATAGAAGTGCCACAGCTCCTTACAGAGAACACAATGTGCCCACCAGGTCTGTGTTGTTCCTTCCATGCAGTGTAGGGGAAATCAAGTCCCCTTCAGCAGCCCAGTTCCCAAAGCAAAATGAAAACAGGAAAAAAGGATTTAGGATGAAAATAACTAGCTGAGGCATGTCCTCTGTGGTAGGAAGATCAAGTGCTAATGATGGTTCTGGCACGTTGGTGACAGTTTTGTCTGTTGTATGTATATATATTTTAACTGTGAGACCACATGGGAGGCTCTTTATGCAGTCAAAGTGCCTTTGACAGCCGCTGAGAACACATTGGCTCTTTTCTGCTGGCAAAAGACTCATCCCATTAAAGGCTGTCGATAAAGGGAAGGGAAATGACAAGGGTGCTTGGGAGGGAGCGAGGCAGCAGGAGGAGACAGGAGCTGCCACCACCAATGTCATTACCAAGAATGAGAAGGAGCTTTTGCATAAATGCACCATGTGTTTTCATTAGCGGTGGCGGGGAATGTGCTGTTCTGAAGAGAGCATTTATACCATCGAAGGGAAAACAGATACCCTACGACTGTCACATGAGCACCCATGGTGCTGACGACTTTGCCATCTGAGCATCCTTCATCCTCTGTCGACTGCCAGCATGGCGCTACCCTGAGCCAGTGAGCCCTGCATCCCTACATGCATCAGAGCAATGGGAGTGCAGCCACACTTGCCTCTGGAGCAAAGGTGTCTGCTCAGCTGGTGATGTGTCCTTGTAAGCTCCTGCGCATGCATGAGTGGTGCTGTGTGCGTACACCCTGCACAGCGCTGTGTGGAGCTCCTGGGTGCTTCCCAGGGTGTGAGGGGACAGTCAAGTGACAGCAGGCCCACCGTTTTCTAAATCTGCTCTGGGACCTCTCTTCATGGGGAAGAGTAACTGGAAAACTGCCCAGTGGAAAAGGACCTGGGAGTGTTGGTTGACAGCAGCTGAACATGAGCTAGCAGTGGCTAACAGAATCCTGGCTTGAATCAGCCATGGTGTGGTCAGCAGGAGCAGGGAAGGGATTGCTACCCTGCAGTCAGTGCTGGCAAGGCTGCATCTCGAATCTTGGGTTCAGTTTTGGGGTCCTCACCACAAGAAAGACATCAAGATGCTGCGACCCAGGTCTAAATCTGCATTTTGGGGCAGTGCTGCTCTTCAGTCATATTTGGTTTATTTTAGGTTTAGACTCTTTTTGTTGCTGATTTCACCATACAACAAGAGCTGCGTTATTCTTACTAGAAACTTCTGGTGATCAGAGTTGACATCTGACCATCCCAGACTCAACCCCTGCCCAGAGCTGATTCAGAGCTGCTGGTCTTACTCACTCTTCCTATGTTCCTCAGCCAGCCTTCATCAGGTTGTGAGGGCTTTTATCACTGGTCATTGATGGGATGGGTTAATCATGAGATGTTGCTGGAGTCCACTGACCATTATAAGCCTTCAGGTGTGGTGATACATGTTCAGTTCTGTTCAGGCAGATTAGCACCCAAGGGGCCTGAAAAGTCTTAAATGACTTGTATGACCCTCGCTGTGCCTATTCCTCCCCTGGTTTTTAGCTCTCATGCCCTTGAAAATCCCTGGATGGAGGCTGGCATGAGAACTCTTTGGGTATGTGGGGATTGTGCTGGAGGGTGGGGACTCCTATAGGAGTAGGGGGAGAGCTGGGGACTGTCCCAGTCCCTCTCCCAGCAGTTTCACTCTGAGAAGACTCATAGTGTTAATGTGATGGGACTGATGGAGAAAGGGTTAAGTGAGGGGGAAGGCACTCCTACTCTACACTAGCTCCCAAACCCACTGCCTCTTGTCCAAAAGAACTGTGTGAGGCAGAAGCTTTGTCCCTAATGTACAGATGTGCCAGCACACAGCCTGCAGTCCTGCCACACTGAATCATGGAGCCAATGCACCCTTGTGCTGCCCTGCACAGTGAGCAGAAATGTCCCAAAGCCCAGAAAGATGGTTGGACTCAATGATCCGATGGGTCTTTTCCAACCTGGTGATTCTATGATTCTATGGTGGTGATTCTATGAAGAAGCCAGCTCATGCAGTCCTGCACAGTGAGCAGAAATACCCCAAAGCCCTGGGCTTCCCAGAGTCTGCCCTTCCACTGCCTGTAGCGTTCCAGTGACAAGGAGAAGCCACCTTTTTTTTTTACTCAGCATCTCTATTTCCCCCATGGAAAGAAAGGAAAAAAGAAGAGATTAATATACTTTGAAACCACTTTTCATCAATGGTGTTTTTTCCTTTCCACCCATGGGTGCAGTTCTCAATTCCCTCTCCTGGAAGCAGAGTAGGGCTGTGCAGGGCCAGGAAAGGTCTCCAGGACTTCAGAGTCAGATTTTCCAGAGCGACGCAGACCAGCAATTGCCACGTGGTTCTCAGCAGCACCACCAGTTTACACCTCATGTGGATGTGACTACTTAATTTCTGAGGTACCTTGGAAACTGCGAGTTGCTTCCTCCAAACCTTACCCCTCCTCCACGCTGATCAGCTGCAATTTCTGCAGCCAGCCAGCTGATTAGAAAAGGCAAATGAATTCTTTCATTAGAAGAAGCATTGTTATAATTAGGGGAGAAATTTGGTACTGATGTCTTCTAGAAAAGGAGAACTGAGCGAAGCCACCCCCATTTGGTACTGTTTTAAGACCTCGTTATTTAAAAAAATAATCATGTATGTATATTTTGTTGGCAGTTTTTTGTGTATTTGCTGGCCATGCTGAGCTACAGCAGTTTGTTAATATAAATAAAAATCATCATTATCATAATTCATT
>WAAB01025718.1:105458-120061 GCA_013389865.1 Piaya cayana | reverse complement strand
CTTATTGCTCTCTACAACTACGTTTAAGGATATTGTGGCTAGGTGGGTGCTGATCTTTTCTCCCAAGTATCCCATAGGACAAGAAGAAATGACCTCAAGTTCCACCAGGGGAGGTTTAAACTGCATATTGGGAAAAATTTCTCTACTGAAAGAGTGGCGAAGCATTGGAAGCCACTACCCAGAGAAGTGGTAGTCTTCCTCCCTGGAGGTCTTCAAAAAGTATGTAGGCATGACAATTTGGGATGTGATTTACTAGGCACAGTGGTGTTGGGCTGACAGTTGGACTCACTGATCTTTGAGATCTTTTCCAGCCTTAATGATTCGATGATTCTCTAATTTGTGAGACTCAAGTAGTCTTCCTTTAGGTAAGCTGCCATACCAGTCAGCCTCTCTGTATGTCCCCCTTCCAACTCTCCATCCCTCCCCACCATCCATCCCCAGAGCTGGCTTGCAGCTTTCCAGGCACCTGGGATGGCCAGTTGGGCAGCCCCAGACAGGTGCTTTTGCTCCTCGCACTCAGGACTCGGGGTGTTCCTTGCCAAGGCTGACAATGTCAAGGTCCCATATCTCTGGTAATTGTCTAATTGACAATGAAGCAAAATATTTTCCCCTGTCAGTTGTTATCTCCCTGGGGTGTCTCACCTCCAGCTCTTGGCCTAAGAAGATGCCGAGCTCTTACAAATGCTGTACTGCACATTGCACCTTTGTGTGCATGTCTCAGAAACTATGGAGAACCTTGTGGTGTGCCAGACACATTCTTTTAAGCAACAGAATCCATCCCTGAAGGATAAGCCTGAGAATTGCTTTAAAATGTTCTGCCCATCTGAATAGTCAGATGAAAAATATTAATGAACAGTATTTGCTCATTAAGTAACAGCAGCAAAATCTAATTAAGTAGCTCTTTTGTTTTAGTTTGGCTCAACTGAAATAAAGCAAATAAGCTTTCTATCACACAAACCCAGCAGTTTGTTGTCATACTCATAATCCTTTTGGTTCAAAGGAGACAAAACAAATAACAGATATTAGAGATTCCTTTTCAGGAAATCAATTTAAATTCCTAAGCATGTCTTTTTTCACTAAGCTCTTTAATTTATATCTGCATTCATAAACTGTACTCATGAATTATATATGTTACATCATTCTAGGTATAGTGGGTACACAGCTGTGTTCTTTTACCACCAGATATGGAATATTTTCCTGCATTAACTCTACAAATATGTAAAAAGCAGTTGAGCTTATTAACATCTAAAAATGGTTGGGTTAAATCTGGCCTTATTGCTTGGATTGCAAACATTTAAGTAGAACATATAAATTCACTGCAAGGCTAATTGCTCTTATTACTGCTTTTATGGAACCATGTATCCTTTTCATATTAAGATAAGATACTTCATACTTCTTCTACTTTTATGTCCAATGTTAAAAAAAAATTGTCTATTAAAGACACTAAAATACATCTAGTTTTATTCCAAAGCCTTAATTAATTTTTATTTGCTACATAAATAACATAGCTTTTCATAGTTAACATTGCATTTCTTTTCATTCCATTGGGCAACTTGTACTCCAGTGTATTCTATATTACTTACTGATGGTGATAATCACTGCTAGCTTGGACATAAGTGTACACAGAGACACTTGGTGCTGGTAAGGGGAGAATTCCTGTAGATGGGTACAGACATCCACGTGTCAGAAGATCAAAGAATCACAGAATCACTAGGTTGGAAAAGACCTACAGGATCATTCAGTTCAACCATTCCTATCAGTCACTAAACCATGTCCCTCAACACCTCATCCACCCGTCTCTTAAACACCTCCAGGGAAGGTGACTCAACCACCCCCCTGGGTAGCTTGTTCCAGTGCCCAGTGATGCTTTCCATACAAAAAAATTCCTGATGATCACCAACTCCTCTTTCCCCAAATGCTGCAAAATATCAATTATGTTTCTCTACATTAAACTAGCAAAAAATACACCATGGACAGCATGAACCCAAACAATCAAAGACATTTCCAGAGCAGAAATCTGTGAGCAATTTAACAATGACTGGTCATCTCAAAGGGACCTGAGTGAAGAAAGTTTTATAGTTTTATTCTGACATATCCTGCAATAGGTCGATACATTGCTTCTAGTACACTTGGGCTAGGCCTACGTTGTGTGGTTAATGCTAGTTCGGGCACTTCTGTGATGCCCGATGTTATGCTGTGTAGACGTACTGCTACCAACTACTGCTTTTCAATTCAAACATCAGAAGTTAAATTTACATAATCTGCAGTTGTGTCATTTAGTAGGGGTATTACCTCTTTCATCTAGGTGGGAAACAGAAGGGAAGAGTCATCCAAAGAAGCACACAGCAAGTCAGAAGTTGTGTTTGAGTACTACTGTCCCTCTCCATATTTTTTTTTCATTTTCCGGTCATCAGAAAATGTAATAATAGCNCCACCAAACACTAAACCATGTCCCTCAGGACCTCGTCTACTCGTAACTTAAACACCTCCAGGGAAGGCGAATCAACCACCTCCCTGGTTGGTTTTGGTACTCCCTTTTGGTTTGGGTACTACTGCCCCTCTCCACATTTTTTTTTTCATTCTCCAGTCATCCGAAAATGTAATAATAGTAGCATGCTAAAATAGGAATGTAATCAGGATAGTCAGATTGAACATAATAGAGCTAAATTTATGTGGAAAAGTTTTTAAAAAATCACTCATTCTTGAAATTATGCTAAAAGTCCCAACATGGATACATTTTCTTTCCCACTAGCATTCTTATCCTTTAAATCTTTCCTAATTATTTGAACAGCAAGCACTGCGAAACAGATGAAAAACTAGAATATCAGGGCAGCTTGATCTAGTGGGATGTGTCCCTGCCCATTGCAGGGGGGTAGAACTAGATGATCTTTAAGGTCCTTTCCAGCCTTGGATATTGTATGATTGTATGATTCTCTTATTCTATAATATAACATTCAGTCTACCTCTAATGATTCTGTGTCAGATAACCCCTAATTAAAAGTGAATTACACTTTTACTAAACACCAGGTTAAACTGATAGGAAAAAAAAAGGCTTTATAAGAAAGAATAGTACAGTGAGAGTTAAATCACTGAAGTCTGTGGGAATTTCCCTGTTGTCTGCTTGCCCGCCTTTTGGTTTCTGATAGGCACCTTTGCCTGGCCATTACTTAGGAATTTTCACCTCAGATTTAATCGTAAGTACAGTTCATCTGATGTCTGTCAGTAGTACCAGTACTTCAGATAAAAGTGCAAGAAAGCCATTTGTAGGCGCATGTAGGATTATCCCTTTCTCTCATGAGAGATGGGAACAGGCTCTGCAGCAACTGATGTAATATCCTTTCTTTAACTTTTATCATCATTAACTAAGATTACTCTGTATATTGTTGATAGCAGAGAAACATAAAAAATGTTTTTGCATCATTTTCAGTTCAGAAGCTTAGGGTGGCAGCAATTTCTACATTTCAAACCTAAATTTTGTAGAAAAAAGATCAGATTTTTTCTCTCCTTCATTTTGTTGAATGGTCTGATCTTGCTTTTTTTAATAAAGACTGAACATGTTATTCTTTTGCATGCTTCTATTTTTTTTCTTACTCATCTGTTTTCTAACCTACAAGAGGAACTTAACTTCATTTTACTGATAAATCATTTCCTCCTTTCAGATACTTGTAAGCAAAAGAAAGTATAAAAACATTTAAGTGCAGATTTTTATTCTATCAATGATCACTTTTAGATTTCAGCAGTTTCAGAATACTCCTTTTACCTGAAGGAGTCTTAAATCAGATTCTAATAATATTGGTAGTTTATCATGGTGTTAAAGAAGCATATGGTGTTCAATATGTTAGAAGTATCTTGATGATGGACTTACATAAATGGTGAAAGATACACAAAACTGTAAAATACAGATGTCCTATATTCAGGAAATATTTGTTATCTTCAAGATTTGGAACCTGAGGTAGCCTTTTAACAAAGTAATCGGATAAATAAGAATGTTTAGACTTGTGACCACTACCAACACAATCATCTCTATATTTCCCTTCAGGCAGATCTGTAAGCTGCAGATTACATTGTGCACTAGAACAGAAAAACTGCTAGACCCATATGAGTTGAAGAGAATCTATTAACTGCTTCACAAGCTCTATGTCTCTTTATAAAGCCCCCAGAACAGGACCACTTGACTGCAAAGTGCAGAAATGTGAGAACTACTCAAAGCCCATTAGGGTCTAATACACATCTGCCACACAAGAAGAGTTTCCATGAATGAACAGTCAGGTGTTTCTGCATGTTACTCAGCTTCCAGAAGACCTTAAGGAGTCATGAATACATGAACACTCACAGTAAAATCTTTTGTTTGAAACCAGTGCAATGATAGCTTTGACACCCAAATGGATCTCGATGTATTTAGCTTGACAGGACTCACAGTAAGGTCTTACTAATAAATTTTGCAGGATCAAAGACAATTATGGGTACAGACACTACAGACTGCAACACTGCCATATTTGCACCTAANTTACTTCGTAGATATGCTTAAGATCATGGGTCTGCTTCCATCACTGGCTCTTGTCTCCTTGCTGAACTAAGCATTAGGTTGGAGACTTAGAAGGCTAAACTTGAACTGAAAGCATGGAAGTCCTCACCCCTGTTTTTCAGGCAACTGACTCTTCTGCCTTTACTTAAGCTTGGACTAGTCTCTGTGCTTTAGTGCTAGAAGCAATCTTGGCTAGAGGATAGGCCCATGCCCAAGTTTGGGCCAAGACTGGACCACAGTCCTCAATATGTTAGTCAAAAGAGAATATACAATTCCAGTGATGCCTTGGGAATCCTGCACCCTGAAAATGGAAACCAGAAGTCACTAGAATTTTTCTCCTCTCAAGGTGGGGCAGGCTTTGTGTTAGACTGGAAAGAAACTTTGCACACTACAGGAAGAAACGACATATATTCTTTGGAGAGTCAGCACCAAAATGGTGCCTTGTACTGCTGGGTTAACCCCTAAACAGGGATAGTAAGGCAGCTAGGATGTGGATGAAGGGGTGATAGATCATCTAGGCAGAAAATGTGGCAAGGAAGGGGTCACCGAGATGCAGGTGAGGACTGAGGATACAACAAAGTTGCTGAGGATATGGTGGGATAAACCCACACTCTACCACTCTGTCATTTCATTTACTCTGATGCTTTTCCCTCACCTTGCTTGTGACAGAATGACAATGAAGGAACAAGCTCTGTCTGCATCACTGCATGGAGTTTGCATTTTGTTCAGCTCAACGCTCCTTCCACAAAAGCAGTGGTAGCTTGAGACCATGTCCTCAATCAAAATGCAAATAATCAAACACAGATTCTGTGCCCCCGCTCATTGCAAATGGCTGGCATGCCTCACTACTTTGTTAAAATCAATGTTAGGGACTAAATAGTGTATGGTTTTGAGATTCAGGAAAACACTCAATGACATATCTCCCAGAGTTTTCCTATGAAAAATAATTGAAATTGGTTGGGCTATAAACATTCTAAATTGAAATAAAGTCTGAGTGATGGCAGACAAAGGACAATGACAAACAGAAATTCATTACATAGAACAAGTCGAACAGGATCTTTGGGGATTAGTGCTTCATCAGGCCCCTACTCACATCTCCATTAGTAGTGCAAAAGAGACAATAATGAATATATGAATGATGTTTACATACGGTACTTCATATATGGATCAAGATATTTCAAATGTGTAATGAAGTGAAAGATTAATGAAAGATCTAGAGAGATGACAGGTAAGGCATTAATAGGATCAGGAAGAAACAATGATATCCTTTCACATATTGCGTGAGGAATAGGTCAGCATGACAGCAAATGGAATTCCTTTGTAACCAAAACTCAGTTTTCAGTGGAAGGTTGACAGTACAAATAAAACAATCTGAAAAGACAATTTGTGTTTTGCAGGGATTATTAGGCAGCAAAATAAAAGGGAAATATGATGTTCATTTCACATTTACTCTTAACTTTTCTTCCTCTAAAGAAATGCATTTGTTTAGAGATTAAGATGTTGATAACCATTGTCTATTGGGTACTCATAATTCTGGTCTGATTAATATTTGCTTTTTTGTATTGAGCAAAAATAGTTAAAAATTCTATGTAGTAGTATTGTTATACTTCGTAAAGGAAATGGAATATTGTTATGACAACTTAACTATTAATATAGGACAAGAAAATTGAGAGTACAAAGTCACTCTGGAACAAGGGTAATATAGCTCTTGAATACATTGCTGCTATTGCTACCACTATATTTTCAAATTCGCAAGTTGTATTCACATATCAAAGCTAATCCCACTAGTGAAGACAGGGGGTTCAGATGATCCATTGGTGTTGGACTGTGAAAGAAGATCTTCAGCAGTATCAGACGCTGCCTTATTTAAGCTAGTGCTTTCATTTTTTTTGCCACCCGTAAGGCTGAAATTCTGGAGCGACAACATTATTTCCAAGCACAGAAAAAAACTTGCTCATGGTGTTCTTAGATAAGCCACCTGAACTTTCTGTCCTTTACTGAGTCAACCCAGTTGCAGTGCAAGCACAAAAAATGTAGTATAAAAACACAGTGTGCATAGACCTGTGGATATGCTTGTGCACAATACTGCAGCAAATAACACACATTGTTTCTATATACACTTAGTGTATCCCTCGAAATGAACAGTCATAGTATTTCTTGATGAGGACGTCATGTATGAAATGCAGATTGTAAACTACTTCCAAATAGCAAAAAAACCCTCATGCATTGCAACAGAAGGAAGTCATATTGATGAGACTATTTGCATTGAGTTTATTCTAACATTTTCCATCTAGTGGTGCAAATTAGTCAAGCAAGTTATATTTAATTTAATTTTCTGGTTGTTTTCTTTTTGAAATTAGTACTGAATACGATAGCTCTTTATTGAGTTCCTTATTCATAGATGTGTAGCTGAATGCTCCCACTGACCAAAGAGTATATGAATGTGAAGGAAAATATTTGTGTACTGTATGTAAATATTTTAGCTGCAGTAGATCTTTTCTTTGAGTGAATTGTATATAAAATACTCTGGACGTCTGTTCAGTCAGTAAAGTATTACAGGGTGTTTTTTGTGTCTTTTTTATCAGATTTTAAAATGTGTGATTAAAAAACTCTATTTAACTTTGCATTGGTTACACTGCAATGGAGTTATGGCATAAATTTCTCCAAGATAATGGAAACAACATAATTTCATTAGTTTTTCTAGAAAAATGTGCTGTAAAAAAAAAATAGATAATTGAAGGAAATTGTGTAACACTGCAGCAGCTATTTGGGAGTCCAGAAAGATGCAACTGACAGAGTAAAATAAATAGGCTCAGCATTATCTTACCTTGGTTCAAATGAGAAACTTTAATCTGAAATGTTATCATTTGTCCTCTATTCACAAGCAGTAATTCCCTCATAGAAGTTTTAAAGGAAGTGATAATAAGCTACCAGAAAGAGAGGCTGAAATTTCTGAAGGTGGTTATCATGTGAGCACAGGAAAAAGTGTTGGGAATCCCTAGCTAGCATTGCTCTATGAATCATTCTCATACGAACTCTACTTTCCTCACTGTAATATTTGCTCTAAGGTAAACAGAGACAGAATACTGCAGAGAAATATTAAATCATTTTGTGTTGAGAGTGGTAATGTGCCACAGGGCTTGTGTATTTCTACCGACAGTCTCAGGTTTGCACTGTGTACTCATTTATCACTTTATTTATTGATCTCATGGCTGGACTAAGACAAATCAGACAGTTATGCCTGCCTATTATGTCAATTCCACATTGCCACAACCTCTGTTCCTGATTAATGTAGCAGTAGAGGGGCTTCCCTTCACCATATTTTCTGAGGAAAGGGGAAGACACAAGAATATTCATGCCCATCTTTACCAGAAAGCTTATTCTGGCTCCCTTTCTTTCTGCTTTTTTTCAGCATCTCCTCTACGGATACTATGAAGATATAGTGCACTACATTAAATCCTTTCCCTGCACAGTGATCAGGAGACAATTAATCAGGAGTTAGTATGTAATGTCATACCCAGACATCAGGACAAAACTACATCTTAATTTCTTACACCTTCTCCCAGAACCTTTGGGTTTAGAAGAGCTGTAGAAACATCCACTGGAGTTTATTCGCTATATGACAGCAGTGAAGCCACTGACCATGAACAATATGAAGAAATGTTTTATGCAGAAAGATCTGCATCCAGAGCAGTAAAATTTATCCAATTTCTTGTAGCTCACAATGTTTAAAGCAGTCTCAGTAGTAAACTACACTTTCCTATGGCCAGATCTCCCTAGAGAGCAGGATAATGCAAAACAGTTCTCCCTGTTGGTCTCATGCTTACCCAAGTTTGAAGGGAACAGTTAAAGTAGTGTGAAGTTCTCTGTGTATTTATTGTGCAAATAGTAGGCAGAGCGAGGTGTAGTGTTAATAGTCTGGCTTTCCCAGCAAAGAGAGATTGGTTTGTTCCCTCCTCTTATCTTTAGCTTGTGTGTGTAGCCCTCTTTCATGAAGAGAGACTTTAGAGGAGAGAGAGCTTGCTCTCAGTGGTTCCGACATCTCTGTTACCGCTGGCTGGCAAAGACAGCTAAAGACAGGCTTTGAAGGAGTGAGGTGATCTCAGGGGTCCAGGGGCAAAACAGTAAAGCAAACTTTTGGGTGGAGATGTGATCTCTGTGTTTTGCTTCGGAGGAAAAAATTCGTTTCTTCACCACTGCTTTCCTAACCAACCATTAGGATCTCACTGCATTTCAGGGTCAACAATTAACATTGCAGGCATTGGCTTGGAGGTGCTGGCCATCATGTGATGGTTGTGAGTCAAAGGGTTATTCCCAGTGTGGCATGTCAATACCAGCATTTCACACTGGCACTTTGCACTACACCACTTCAGTTGTTCCAGACCTGAAGGACAGGAAAACCTTACCTGTTGGTGTCAATGCCTATCCTCCAAAACAGGGCACTCTGTAGAGAGTGCTAGCCTCAGACAGCAGGGCTGCTCTGTGGTTTCATTTTCACTGAACCTTAAAAACCCGAAAAATCTAAATTAATATTAAACAACTTCCTGAAGACTTACTTCCATGCTGGGATTTTAAACAAAGTTTTATTAATGAAAAAAAGGTACTATGATGTCATATAAAAACATTTAAAAACACGTAGGATTTTACAAAAGCAAAACAAAGTGATGGTACTCAGCCAACTGCTCCAATAACATTAGCTTTAGCAAGATATGCAACCACTTCTTTTGATTTTATACTTAGTTGTCGCTTGAATAAAATTAATTAATTGGCTCTTCAATTGCCCTTGAAAGTAATGTGTCTTTTCTTCTGAAGTATATGGGGAAAATAACCCTTTCCAAAATTTGTACTAAAAAGTTCTTACGTTGGATTTACAAGAAGTCCAGCTGCAAGAGGCTGAGACTATATTGCCCAAAGCCAGTGCCTGTCATTGCATGATATGTGAGCACAACAAAGACTTCAGCTGGCTGCTATCAGGGCTAATAGAGGCATTTTGGATGATCTAGTGGAGCATTTGTTAGGATGTCACTTGTCTCTCCTTACCTTGAAGTCTGTTTCTTTTTATTTCTCAATGTCTTCATTTTATTGTACTGAATTAGACTGAAAATCTACTCAAATTGAATGTCCTAAAACCAACAGGGTGCTTGTTAAGAACTATGAAGAATTAAACTGGGGATAGTAGAAAGGGCAGCATTTTTCTCCCTCCATCATGCATTCTCCTAAAACCTGTCATCTGTTAAGATTCTGAAGCACAAGACATTGTAAGATTTTTATTAACTGATGGCAGTGAGATGGAAGCTTGATGTTCATGGATGTGCACCATGTCTCTGCCAACTTACTAAGGTTCTTAACTATTATGTCAGCTCACAGATTTAGTTTGTGAACATTTCTGCTAAGAAGAGCACTCTTTAAATGTTTTTTTAAAAAACCCTATTTTTAATCCTATCCATAGCTACAAACTGCATTGTTGTATAGTCTTGTTAGGTAAATAAATATTTGCATTTCTTTTGCTGAGACATATTCATAAATGTAATCAGATTTACTGTGATGATACCAACAGATTAAAAATAGCTACCAGGAGCTTTGTAATGTCATGAAGATCATTGAAAAGTACTTATTTCTCTGCTATTTGTTACTGAGTTGTACCAGTTCAAAACCAATTATATTATTGCAATCTGTGCTTAAAACAGCTGTCATGTTTAGACTTCCTTATTTTGGTGATGTGATGGCCTCATGACTGACTTGAACCATGCCAAGAGTTGTTTTAATTACAGATGATTAAAACATTGCACACGTGATTATGTCCTCTTGCCCTACTCTACATACCTTGTGAATGCCAGAAGATCACTTAATTAAAGGGAAAAAAACCAAATAATTTCATTAGAGTGTTTATCTTTATACTTTTAACACTACAACGAGTGAAGCCAAGACCGGGGAATAGAACCTAAGCTTTCTATGTTATAAGTAAGATTAGGTTTAAATTCTGCTTCTCATAGACCTTGCACTACAGCTACTTACCTAGGGCATAAAATAAACAGATATTTGCAAAGGAAATTGGATGATCCCATTCCAGATATGGTGAGGGAAGTCCAAAATAAAATATTAAGGGAATCTGAAATGAATAGATGAATGAATGAATGAGTAGGAGTGACAGGTAAGAATATAATGGGATTACACAAGAGCTGTTTTCTTAATGAGAACAGCTCCCAGGACAGCCTATTATTCTGTCAACTTTCTCAATTAGTGTCAGAATGACTATCTTCTTGCAAACAGATAATTGCAGGGATCTGTATTGCATGTTTATAGTCTTTTTTTTTTAAGTAACTGTAGTTGTTCATGTGACATTGTCTTGAATTTTCAAAAAGTCAGCAGTAAGTATGGAATCACTGAATGAATCAGAAATTTTTCCTAAGGCAGAAAAGCTGAAATATCCCTCATAGATTGTGAATGCTTGAAAATTAGAGAACAGAACTCAGCTAATTATATGTCATTGAGGAAATCCAGTGAAGCAAGAAAGTAAAGACTTGCAGGTACTGAAAGAAGATGATAATTGCTAAGAATAATTATCAAAGAAATCAAGACAGCCCAGTGAGGAAGTCATGCAGTTCAGTCTTTTATCTAATTATTTATTTGTCTCTAGAAACCTACTTCATCACAGGCAGAAAGAATTTTTTTCCAGAAACCTCAGTGATTGTTTTGTGGGGAAACATTAGGTCCTGTAGCTTCAAAACATTTGTCCCCACAAGAAGTTTTCATTTTACACATTGGCAGCATAAAATCCTTCACTTGAGTTATTTATGTAAACTCCTGTCATAGTCAATAGAGATAAGCAAGTATTTCTAGGTTATAGCCTTTCTCGTCTGTGTCAGAAGTCCACGTTAGGGTAAGATGCGCTGTGCTGAACCTCCACTGACTGTGGTCACCACAGATTATAAAGGAAAGTTAGAGAACCATCTCAGATATGGATGACTAGGCTGAAGTCCTCTGGAGTCAGGTGGGGTGAATCCCACAGTTTGATTTGGAAAAGGTTAAAGGATGTTGAAGGAAAATAGGAGTGAAGAAGGTGTTAAAGCAAGTATGATTCCCAGGTGAGGTACTTAAGTTAGATGTTTTACTTTTCAATTCTAGAGCAATAGAAGTACTTGAAGCAGGGAGAAGAGAAGCTTTAAAATGGGAAAAGGGTAAGAAAAGCCAAAGAGGTTGTAAAAGTGGGAAAGGATTTGTTTCTTTAATGAAAATATAGTGTCACCTATCACAATGCTGTGGGAACTGCACAGCTGCAATAATTGTTAGAGGAATTGTGTTGGAGAACTTTGATATCATCAGTGTTCATAGATCTCCATTATCAATTTTAAAAAAAAAAATTAAATTGTGTCTACATGACTGAACTATGAACAAGTGGTCATTATTCTCAATCTCTCTAAATTTAATCAAATGTTGGTTATATAAATCTTAACATGTTTACACCAGGTAGCTTTAAGGATATGGGACAACTTTATTTAGACATAATGATATAGATAATATTACTTAAGAGAAATATCTTATTATAGGACAGACAAGGATAAGTCACTACTATACATGAAAACTGATGGCAGGATAATTAACAGTAGGAGAGGATTTCAGTTCTGCTTCCCTGGGGGGCTGTATACATTGTAGCTGTCTTTTGCAGAAAACAAAGGGAGTGTTTGGAATGACCTGTCCTTTTAGGTCAAATAAAAAGACAGCAAAGCAAAATGGTCTATTCTATGGCTTTTGTCTCCAAGAACCTTTAAGAGAGCAAAGGGAAGATAGAAAATAGTTTTAACACCTTCTCCTGTTTTGGAAGATATGGCATTTAGGGCCCAGCTTTCTGAACTCTCAATGTGTCCTGTAGGAATGTGAATGCCTCCTTTGCCATTTTTGTTGTGGCAGTACATGACCTCTTCGCAAACTAAATTCCTGTCATATGCTACAGCACTTCTATAGTAGAAATTTATAGATAATAGAATCACAATACTCAAATTCCAATTGAAAATTGGAAAGGAGTTATCTACAGAGAAATGAAGCCTAAGATCAGTATGTTCATACACATGGTTCCCTGTACTACTTGTGAGTGCAAAGCTTGAATTTAGATTAATATTCAACTGGAATGCCACCATTCTGTAGAATATTGCAACAAAAACTGTGTATAGAAAACAGGTGAGATGTGAGACACTGAATGAAGCAACACTGGGAAATGAGTCAATTTAAATTGTAGTCTCTCTGAATACATATTACATGAGTTTTCAAGACTATGTGCTTTGTCAGTTAAGCCTTTGTCACAGACAAAATGGGAAAGCTACTTTTGGCTAGATATTTTCAGCTGATTGCATTAGGATTAGTAGAAGCTAAGGGAAATTTCACATTGCCATTTATTTCTAGGCCAATAAAACATAACAATTACTTGTGTTATTTAAAAAGAGTTTCCTGGCCACATGGTCATCTGTGATATGAACCAAGCTAATACTGTCCTTGCTTCTCTAACCTAACACTCACATGCATCCTTGGGTTTCTACTTAAGACCTAAATCTTCTTTGGTCATACTCAGAACCATGATAACTCTGCAGAATACTGTAGGACTCATACAAGTAACATATAACTATTTTTAACAGCGCAGAAATCTGAAGTGTGCAATCTGGTGGCTGCATTGACAGCTTTTTTAGAGTCGGTTCATGCTTTGTATTCCATTATCATTTTACACAAAAAGTCAGCTGTGATCTAATGTCTACTGATATACTAGGATTCTAAATCAACCCTGCAAGAAAATTTCCACCAAATTAATGTCAATAATTTTTTAAATTACCATTAAATAAGCAGAGAAAATTGTAATGAAGAGGAAAGAGAAGTGTACATGTTTTAGGCTGGGCTGTTTTTAAAGGCTTTATTAAAAATCGCATCTAAGACTCTGTGCAATGTCCTCACCTGAAAAGCAAATAACTGCTTTGTGAAACACTGAGAGTAGTGATAAGATAAATGATTGTCCATTATATAGCTTTGTTCTGAAACAGTTATGAGCTTGGCAAAACACCATGGAACAAGCGACGCTACAGCAGAAACTTAAGCTGCTGGTTTCCAGTGGTAGTATTTCAAATATATCACTTTTACACAGACACATCACTATGCTGGAGCTCCATCTGTCTGCACTTCTGTTTTGCTTATGTAAAACTGTTAAAAGAATATTACATTTGGCAGGTAGTGCTGCCTACAAGGAAGATACATCAGCCAACCAAACACCCCTATTTCATGCTAGAATATCCTGTCTCGGTCTGGTTTTAAAAGTTGAAATCCTGTCAGCCTTGTGAAACCACTGCACCTCCCAGAGGTGTGTAAATCACAGACTGAAATTTCACATAATCCTTTCTAAATCACTTTGAACAGCAGACCTCTCAAAAAACATGAGGAATAAGGTTTCAGTTTCTTAGTGGACGCATGAGAACCAAGATGCCTTTATGAAGAGGGCAAGAAATCTATATGCAATAGATAACACAGACTTTAGTTCCTAATGTGACCCAGGGACAATAGATTGGTGATTTTTCAGGGTAGGATGACATTTTTTAGAAGGCATAACAGCTGAGGCTGCTAAGCATGCAGGAAGAGAGTGTTTGTGCAGGCTTAGGTCACACACGTCAGAGCAGGACAGCCTGCTATGAAATCTTTCTCACTGTATGATTGCATAGTTGACTTATGCCTTCTGTGAGCAACTCTGTGTTCCTCACATGAGGTGTAACTGGCCTCACACACTGCCCTTGCAACATAGGCTTGTTCTGGGCCATTGCTCTATCCAATTGTCACAGAGGTAAACTAGAATGACTTCATGTGGATAATAAACAAACTTTCATAGAATCATAGAACAACCAGGTTGGATCATCGAGTCCAACCGTTCCTATCAAACATTAAACCATGTCCCTCAGCACCTCGTCTACCTGTGCCTCAAACACCTCCAGGGAAGGCGAATCAACCACCTCCCTGGGCAGCATATTCCAGTGCCTAATGACCCTTTCCATAAAAAACTTCCTCCTAATCTCTAGCCTAAATCTCCCCTGGCGGAGCTTGAGGCCATTCC
>WAAB01025718.1:74059-105334 GCA_013389865.1 Piaya cayana | reverse complement strand
GATGCCATTGGCCTTCTTGGCCACCTGGGCACACTGCTGGCTCATGTTCAGTCGGCTGTCAACCAACACCCCCAGGTCCCTCTCCTCCGGGCAGCTTTCTAGACAGACTTCTCCCAGTCTGTAGCTCTGCATAGGGTTGTTGTGCCCCAAGTGCAGGACCCGGCATTTGGCCTTGTTATAAACCTCATGCCATTGGAGTCTGCCCAGAACTTCAATTCAAACTGAAACTGAAAAAAAGCCAACCAGAAAAAAGGAGGGGGGGCTGTACTAAATAATAATCTGATAACCTTTAATTAGTTAGAAGTTCAGTGTGTCAGTTGGGGATGTTATTACTGCACAAGAAAATAACAGGAGTGATGATCCAAAGTATACATATACTTGCTCACAAAAGAAATAACAATCTCTCAGAGGTACTCAGAAGTTCACCCAAAGGGGTGAGGGCTTACCTGGGGTTGTATTCAGAAGAAACAACCACTTACTGAGAGCACTCAGTTCCAGGGAAGTTACCTTGACCAGAGTTCTGATCCAAAAGGAGGATTTTCCTATTACAAGTCCACTATCCCAAGAATCACACAAAGAGAGGCTTGGGTGGTAGTCCCATTTTATATCCTGGCTGAATCTGAAATGCGGTCATTTATTTGCTGTGGGTCAGCAGCTTCTCTGGGCCTGAGATAACCCATTGGCTGAGGACCCTGGAGTCAAGACTTCTTCATTCCTGGCACTAGAGCTCTTAGAGCTATAACTTTTGTGGTCTATGGATAACACTGATCAAACTTCAGTCCCACTTTCAAAGCATTACCCTGTGGTTACAAGGAACAAAATGAGGGCATTTTCAAGGACCAGAGCAAGATCCAGATGTACTCCCATGTCTCCTGGAGCTGAGGGTTTAGCCCACATCCCAGTCAATCTGAGGAAGTCAGAATCCCACATCCTGCCTCTGCACTTGTTTGTACTCATTGTTCTGTTCTCCCCAACACATTCACTGCTCTGCGGTGCTGAACATTGCAGCTGCCTTACTGGTGCCCCCTTGAAGTTGCTGGCCTGTTAAGAAGCTCTGAGTCTGAAGTTTGAAAGAGAGAGAAAGGTACAAAGAGAGAAGGAAAGACAGACAGAAAACGAAGAAGGCTTCTATTCCCTTGAATGAGTGAACCCAGGCAGCAATGGACTGTGGCTGAGTCAGTAATTTCATGTTGTCTGTAACAAACACTTGCAGACATCTCTAATAGCAAAACAACTCTCTGTGACCCTCTCTTGTGTATCAGAAGGGCTGCCTATAACTTCTGAAGCTTTTCCCATAGAAACCTGAATGAATAAGTTCTATACAGCCCTACCTTGATCACTCTGTGCACTTTGGAGTGCCAAAATATAAAAAGGATGTAAAGCTACTTGAGAGAGTCCAGAGAAAGGCCACAAAGCTGGTACCGATCTCTTCTCTCTGGTCACCAATAACAGGACCTGAGGGAAAGGCTGGAAGATATGACAAGGGAGGTTTAGGTTACACATAAGGAAAAGATTCTTTACTGAAAGGGTGGAGGAGCACTGGAACAGCCACCCCAGGGAAGTAGTCATGGGATCAAGCCTGACAATATTCAAAAAGCATTTGCACAATGCCCCCAGACACATAGTGTGAATGTTGGAGTTGTCCTGTGCAGGGACAGGAGTTGGACTTGATGATACTTGTGGGTTCCTTCCAACTCAGGACATTGTATGATTCTTGGATTCTACTAAGAACAAAATTGCTCCAGCTAATCAGACACAGAAACCAAGAACACAGATTGAACATAGAAACAAACACAGTTTATTATGAAGACTCTCATTTTTTTTCATAAAAACCTTTTACATTACATATTTTCATTCTAGAATAAATAATAATATTTCTATATGACATACATATTTATAAATGAAAATTCCTTCCCTAATACAAAGTTTTTCCATGTAACTGTCATGTTTAGGTAAACTACCTTAGAGATCATTCACATTTTGTTTGTTCTTATCTACCATTAATACCTGCATAAGTTTATCTTGGAGACTTTTATGGACTTCAGCTTTAATAATTTCTATTATTGGTGGCACTGGTTTTGGATTTATAGATCTGAAATTAAAGCACGCTTGAGCACATTCAGTCTAGGGAATGACATTGCAATACAGTTAACATGTAAAAAGTGCATTTAAATTCCACAATACCTGTCTGGTCAAACACAGAGAAACTCACATCTTGCCTGTGTGAGCAAGGGAACGACATTACAATACAGTTAATATGTAAAAAGTGCATTTAAATTCCACAATACCTGTCTGGTCAAACACAGAGAAACTCACATCTTGCCTGTGTGAGGTAGCTACACACACAGGTTCTTTTTAATATAGTAAGACACGGGACCAGCATTCAATAGTGATATATGCCCTCATCCATATGCTTCTGTGTTAATGGAGTATGGAAATAATTTTAGGGTTTGCTATCAGTTTTCTCCAACCAAGAGAAAACAACTTCAAATGGATGCAGTCCTTTTTACTGCCTATGTCTTTACAGGAAAGTTTTGTAAATAAACACAAGCCATTTACAGCATGTATGGCTGCGTAATAGTGAAAGTACAGTGATGGGAGCCTTTTAATGACTGTTATGCTCTTGGTAGTGGCAGCACACTGGGGTTTGAATAAGCCATTTGCAAAAGGCTTAAGGTTTGGAAAAGGGTATATCTGAATTACATGAAGCAGTTGGCATAATTCTTGCTAATGATAGCGAGGGTAAACACAGCAGCACTGCTTCTTCCAGCTTGCTGCATCACAAGCCACTTGATCTGCAGCTCAATAGTGATCTATGTGGCTCTAAAGTATTTCTCATGTCACATGAGGAAGGAGTATTCAACCACAGCCAGATTATATAATGACTGCTATTTGAGAGGATGTACACGAGATACCTTAGGTCATCTCTACCAATACTTATCAGTACAGAACTTGTTAACATTCTAAGGTTTTTTGGGGAAAGTATCTCAGCTTCCTACAGACTGTTTATCTACATAATGTCTAAAAGGAAAAGTGAAACATCTTGGAGAAATGCAGCTTCTGTTCAGTCTCTAACTGACAGCACAACTGCCATCTACTACACTCAAAACGCCTCTGATGTTACAAACCCTTAAAACTTTTTGAAGAAAACATCACAGCACTCCTGTCACAGCACAGAAGAAAATAGGGAAAGGTAGATTAATCTGAGGATATCACTCCCCCAAAGTGCCACTGATGTAATGGACATTTAGATTATACTTCAACTAGTTTAGGACAGACAGCACAATGTTACATTGTATTGACCTCCTCTGTTCAGTACATTGCTCCTTACAGTAGAAACTCACTAATTGGCCCTATTGGATGAACAAAGCAACATGATTTTTTGAAAGCTGCAAATAGCTATGTGAAAAAAAAAAAATGCGTTAAACACCCTTAAGTGTCGTCTGTTCAGTTACTTTGACAGTTCTGGCATATCTTACTCATCAGACTTCATACTGTTCTGGAAAAAGAATAAGTTGTGATCTCATTTCTCTGAAGATCATCCAGCTGAGCAAGAAAGGTGACAACATGAAGGTGTGGTAGGTTTTCACTTGACAAGATGTTTTCTTCCTCAGAATAATAATCTGATGAGTCATAAAGGTATGCAAGAGCCAGGTCAATTATGAGACACTTCTGTAATTTCTTCAACCTGCCTCAATACAGACAGGGAGAAAAAAAGACAGGAATTAGGGATAAAGGTGAGAGGAGCTCATGTAATTAGTACATGGATGTGAAATCCAGTGGTCATTTCTAGTACTCCTCTGAGTGATTCCTTACAGCCGGGATTTAGGGACTTGTATTATCATCTTAATCATTTAGACTGCAGAAGATCAAGGAGGCTTTGGTGAACACAAGGACTTTTGAATAACTGCTGTAAAGGCCTATGCTTAAATAGCCAGTCTTGGATACAGTTGCAATAAGGATGAAGGATAAATCTGAAAGTGAGTGAAGCAAAGGAAAGAATACCAATGGAAATCAACAAGTGTGCACAAATGACAGAAAACTGTTCCTAATGAAAATGGTAAAGTTTTAATAATATCTCAAAGATTTTCTTAATACCCAGAGACATTCAAACAGCAAAACCAGACCACAGTACTATTTCTGCATTCAAAATCCTTCTTTATGCTTCAGTGGCAGCTGCAGAAAGGTAGAAAGGGTGCAAGAGTAGTCTGCATCTTCATTTATTTACATTATGTCTTCTGAAATAGGCATATGGAGCAAAAATAATGCACTTGGCTCAACATCTGTTCTCAGGACCAAAATTCATTGAGGTTGCCCTTGTTCCCTATCATCATAATTTCTGTGAATGTTCTAGAGAACTTATTTCATGGCAGGAACATCTGCCTGAGCAGTAAGTTTGGATGAGAGATCAGAGAAGGAAACTTTTGAATGCAGAAAAAGAACAAAGAACAGAAACACACAGCACCTGGAATAAAACCTAAACAACTTGGCTCATATACCTCGATGTAGGTTCCATGTATTGGCAGAGAACATTTCCCTTCCACCCCCGGCATTAATAGCCTAAGCAAAAGTCACTAAACCATGCTGTTAAGAAAAAGTATGCAATGGATGAATAAGTATGAAGGCACTTGTAAGAGTCGGTCAAAGGATCGATTTCTGTCTCAACATTTTCTCATTTTTAGCACTATTGACTGCTTACTGAGTTAGCCAAAAGAAAAAGACAATAAGTCATCCCCTGTGGATGACAGTAATCTCTGGGGTGTTTGGAACACCTAGGACAGAGGTTAAACAACAGAGGTTAAAGACTGAACAAAGATTTCAGGATCCCTGTTGCCTGATTTCTTTTATCTACATTGAGACAGAGTTTGTTACCTATATTTTGCTTACAAAAATGGCAACACTGACATTTTTCCCAAGAAAGCAATCTGTAAGGAAATGGCAAACTGATTCACATATCCTGGTATTATTATGCAAGTCATTGTACAGAGGATTAACTAGTCATTCCTTTAATTTAACCTGGAGAATCTCCCAGATCTCTAGTCAAAAACTCTGCATTGAAAGAATTCAATGCAGATGTAGTCAGCCAGGCTGTACTCAGTGTGCACTTGGGCAGATCCCACATATTGAACAACATCATTTCTCTTGCCTTCATTCATCCCTAATGTCTTGACCAGAATGTGACAATTAAAATTTTCTTTCCCTGTTGTCCATATCGTTGGAATGAGTGTATGGCTTGTACATGGTTTATGAAAAAATTAAACCCATGCAAAATTTTCTCATAGCAGAAGTTTCATGCAAGAAAAGCAAGGCTGGCAGGTTCCATCATGCTGTTGAAGGCATTGTTATAATGCTTCTAAAATACTGATAGGCATGACAACCACCTTCGTGCTTGTGCACTTAGGAGCAAATACTGGGGCTACAAGACTCTTCTTTTTTATTCTTTTTTCTTGTTCTGTCCTCCATTTGGCAAGCTTCAAGAAACACAACGTGAAGTACTCATTTAAACAAGTTTTTAACATTGTAAACAAGAATATCTTGCATCAGTAATTATTAATAAATACCTCTTATTTAAGAAATTATATTAATATGCAACATTTCTAAATAATCTATCTGCTAAAGTGAAAAGACATTTTAAAATTAGTTATCAAGATGTAAATACACAGCTCCACCAATTACTTTTGCTTTCACAGATAGCATCTGGCAAATTAACATGCTGAAAGCATCTAGTTCATTGTGTGGCACTAGTTTACTACTGGATTAATTCAAGAAGCTCCAAGTAAATGAAAGGTCTTTTTGAGCTCTCAAGAGGTCCTCCAGCATGGCCAACTGATCTGTGAACAGAAGCCATTTCTGTTTGTCACAATCATTTTTTTGTTGGCATCTACCTTGCTTCCTATAAAAGTTCTCATCTGCCCTTCTTTCTTCACTTAATTTGGCCCTTTCCCAATTAGCTTTTGGATTGATAATGCATCCTTCTACTGGCAAATGCATAAGCTAGAAAGGCAGTAGCTCACCCTGACATGGTTTCATTTTTCTGCCTTGTTCTGTATGACCTGGCTAAAGAAAATGTTAACGTAAAAAATTAAAAATATTTTTGCATTAAGCATAAGTATCACACAAGTCAAAAGCACAAGAGAACATGATTACAGACCTTGAACTACATTAAATGTTGCGATCTGTTGATCAGCAGGTAACTAAACCCCATAGAGCTGCTTGCTCACAGTAGGGCAGAGGAGAGAATTGGAAGGATGAAAGTAAGGAAAACTCAGCAGTTGAGATAAAGACAGTTTAGCGGGTGAAGTAAAAGCTGTGCACACAAGAAAAGCAAACCAAGGGATGCATTCACTACCTCCCATGGTCAAGCAGGTATTCAGCCATCACCAATAAAGCAGGGCTCCATCGCATGGAACAGTTTTTTGGGAAGACAAAAGCCATCATTCCAAATGTCCCTCCTTCCCCTGCCTTTATAAGCTAAGCATGACATCATATGGTAGGGAACTTCCCTTTGGTCATTTGGGGTCAGCTGTCCTAGCTGTGCCCCCTCTTAACTTCTTGTGTACCCCCAATCTGTTTGCAGTTGGGATAGAGTGAGAAGCAGAGAAGACCTTGACTCTGTGTAAGCCCTGCTCAGCAATAAGGATAATATCCCTATTTTATCGAAGCTATTTCCAGCAAAACCCCAAAATCTAGCCCCATACTAGCTACTATGAAGAAAATTAACCCTATCTCAGCCAAAACCAACACAGATATCATGTTCTCTAACATGTTTTCTTTCTCTATATAGGTCCATTTATAGGCTGTGACTGGAGGAACCATTCAATAATTTTCTTTCATGAAGACTGTGAATGCTGAACTCATGTTTTCCCTGTATTGTTTTGAGTGGGAGGTTGATTTTTTATGTCCTGTTAAAAGCAAAAGTGCTCCTATGTATTTTTCCCTCAAGGCGGACCTCAGCTCTCTGCCTAAGATAATAGAGGTAATAGAAAATTAAAATCCTGTGGAAATCAAACATACAGGATGGAACATAATGAGAAAAAGAAAATTTCTGTGATGGGAAGTAAATTAAAAAATATATGAAATACAGACCATTTAGCTAATTGATTTAAATTACTTTATATTATTCACCATTTCATAGGAAATATACATTACAGAATAGAAAATATTGCAAATGCTGAAGTAACAGTTTCTTGTTTCCCTGAGACAGTCTTCCAGCACTTTTATTGGAGGCTGTTGTGTTAAATTATCAGGCTTACTACCATTTTAAAGATACACTATAACTTTTAAAGAGAATTTTAATAGGCCAAATTAACATTACCTTTTCTGTACACTGACTCTGAATTTGGTTTCATATACTAAAACAATAACCTTTTTAAACTTTTGAAGTAATGGGAAATCCAGTGAAAGCTAGTGTTTATCCCTTTGCAGAAAATATTTTAGCATTTCTTTTGAGGTAATTGGATAGAAAATCACTAATACCATCACCTTGCAAGCCTGGACCAAGGAGTGTAAACTTTTTAAAATTCCACCACAGTAACTGATCCACTAAGGAACTTATTGCGTGCATGAGTGGGTTGCCCTTGGTTGGTTGTCAAATACCCATCCAGATGCTACTCAGCAGGACAGAAAGACAGGGGAATGTCTCTTCTCACTAGGACAGAGGGAGAAAATATGATGAGAAAGTTCACGTGTCAAAGTAAAGACAGGGAGATAACTTACTAACTACTGTTGTAGGCAAAACAGACTTGTCTTAGGGAAAATTATTTTAATTTACTGAAATTAAAATAGGTTTGGGTAGTGAGAAACAAAAGATGAATTCACACAATACCTTTCCTACTTGCTTCCACAGGCTCAATCTCACTTCATTACTCCAGACTCCCCTGCTTCTCTCTGAGCAGTGTAGAGGGATGGGGACTGAGAATCTTGGTCCATAACATCTCCTCTTTGCCACTTCTTCCACACACTTATCCCCTACTCCAATATGGGTCCTCTCCATGGGCTGCAGTCCTCATCTGAACCTGCTCCATCATAGGTCCTCCATGTGCTGCAGCTGCTTCAGGGTACATCCACCTGCTCCAGTGTGAGGGTGCTGCAGGGAAATACATGCTCCACTGTGGTCTCCATGGGCTGAGGGAGAATCTCTGCTCCAGCACCTGAAACACCTCCTCCACTCCTTCTTCCCTCACTTTGTGCCTGCAGGTTGTTCTGCACTATTTATGCCTCACTCCTCACTGCCCACGTGGAGTTTTTTTTTGCTTCTTCTCAAACACACTTTCCCAGAGGCATCCCCATGTTGGCTCCAGGGCTCAGCTGTGCACTGTGGTGGGTTGGTTGGAGATAGCTGTCTGGCACAGGGTAGCCCTGGCTTCTTCTCACAGAAGTCTCTGCAACCACTGCTGCCAGTGCCTGAGTACTAACACCTGATATGATTGTGTCTGTTCAAAAAATCTATAATCCCACTAAAATGCTTTGTGGCAGTGGAGAGAAGACATCTGCTCATTGTTGCCCATAAAAAATGACCTTTCTTTTTGGTAAGTAGAAGCTGATCTCATATTGTTCCACAACTTATTGCTACCATTATTTATTTTACACTGTCTTATTTGTTTACTCAGAGCAACAAATACCATTTTCAGTCCTAACTTATATATAAACTGTTAATGATGCTTCTATGCAAAAAGAGACACCTCCAAAACCCCAAACAATAAACTAACCAAATGTTCCTGCTTGACAAAATTATAGTAGCTGTGCAGTTCTCAGAGTCAAATTGAAGAGCTTGTTTAGTCGAATAAGTAAATAATGCCTCTCATAACTCCTGCTAAGTATTTTACCTTAATAATATCCTATTGCAGTAAGCTCTTTTAGCTAGTTAAGCATCATTTAAAATGCATTTTACTTCACTAATATTTTATTTCATCTCTTAAGATCATCAGGAAAGCACAGAGCTGGATACCAGCTACTACTTTTAATTGTTATTGCATGACCTTATAAAGCTCCCATTCTGACCTAAGTACCTAAATTTCTGTCTGGCCAGCAAAAATCAGCTCCCAGGGGCCTCCTGAAAGACTGACCTTTCCAAGAAGAAATGAGAGAGAGAAAACCAGAAGAAATCAGGAGAGAAATTTTTTAGCATCTATTTATAAATTTCTATTTCATGGCAGTTTGTTGAAACTCGCAAGAAAAGGAAAGTTGACATTGCAGAAGGTGCATAATTATATGAGAAGTACTTGTGCTTTGTAGCAGGAGCCTAAAATATATTTAAATACTCTTTGCTTCTAAAAATACCTGGAACTACTACCAAACCTCCTGGGAGAAGCAAACCCTGTTCCAATTAGGGATTTAGATGTAACAGTCAGATTTCAATAAGAAACCCTTGAATTACAATGTAAACTTCACTTGTGACACTATTTTTAGACTCTGAAAACACAGAGACCAGAGGGACTTTAAGTATTCTAGTCATTAAGTTAATTTTTCAGTCATTGACTTATTGTGAAACATTATGGGATATTGTACGCTGCATTGTAATGTACCAGAGGTGCAAAATGTTGTAAAGGTCCTGAAGAAACATCTATTCAGACATTTTGTTTCATTTTCAGGCTATATCACTACAAAAACACTCAAGTTCGAGAGCTGGAGAACTTACAGTTGAAAAGTCAGGTTCTCAGAAATGTGACAACTGGATTGCCCTATTAGTTGCCTTAAATAATGACTACATCTTTGAAAGATCCCACACAGGTATATTTTGAAATGGAAATCATTCAGCTCAGGAGCGGCTTCACATGTTCTACTGGGTTTCAAGCATTTTTTAAGAAGTAGGCACTTTTCTGAAAGGTTATTCTTTCTGTAAGCCCTCATGAGAAGCTGGACTAGAATTGTATAATGCCCTCAACAATACACTTTAATTTTTTGGTCAGCTCTGAACTGATCAGACAGTGGGACAGTATGATAATTGTAGGCCCTTTCCAATTGAAACAGTCTATTCTACTCGAAGAAAGTAGTAGACGGTACTCTGATATTGAAAAGGAGGGGAAATGTAGAATTCCTCGGGGTTAAAAATGATTTAATGATCTGTCTAGTCTCAGATTCAGGGATCTATCTAGTTTCAGATTCAGGGTAGATGAATGAGGGTTGTGGGGGAGAGCAAGACAATTGGCTAATTTGCTGCCAATTCAGTATTACTACTGTTTTCTATTCTAATACTGGTTTGAAAACATAACAGCATGACCACAGTGAATACATTTTAGGTTTATGTTATTTCTGTGTTTACTGAGGAGATATATATGAAAACCATCTTCTTAGAGAGTTAGAAGCTTCTGATAAATACAAAAAAGACACACTGTAAGGTAGCTAGTAGAACAGAACAACATCTGATCACAGCCTCAGAAGAATTTCAGACTGATTTTTCAGAGCCTTTGGCTAGGAAGCCAACTCTAATCAAAACTGATATCTCAGCAAAAATAATACATTTAAAGATGAGAATAGCCATACTGGAAGGAAACACTGCTTTAAAAACAGTGAAACAAACCACAAGACAATGTTTTTTTAAGTCCATCAATGCCAACACAGGATATTTCATCACTCAGAAAGTAAAATGCATTAGCCACCCTAAAATGTGCTCTAAAAATTCTAATGGTCTTTAAACTCACATTAAATTCAGGGATCATGGCAACTACTCTATCCCTTTTAAAATGATCTTACAGTTTGCTGAAAGATTCTTTGAAGAAACGGTCATCTAAGTGCCATGCAGAGCAATTCTGAGGCAGCCTGAAGGGCTGAAATCAGCCGGTAGACCCAGGAACAAGATAACAAACGTAATCATGCTGAGTTCCTTTGGCTTCCCTTTGCCCTGTCCTACATATTCTGCCATCCTGGGCTGAATACTACTCAGACAGCATTTTAGTTAAGATTTAAAAAGTCAGTTAAGACCAGCTTTGTACTCCTAATGCAGGTCACGTCACCTGGATGACATCATTAACTATTTCTGTACAGGTAGCTTGCATCAAATGCAAACCAACTGTAGGACCAAGTACAACAAAACAGGCACCTTACATCTTACTCAGTATTTGGTCTGTCCAGATGACAGGCGGTATTACAGTGCAAACATACATTTTCATTACTTTTCTATCTCTGAAGTAAACTGGAAGATTTTCAAAGTAGACAAAATTACATACACACACTATTAAAAAATCAGAGACCCTTTGCAAAAAAAAAAAAAATCAGCATTTAGTAGAACATGCCTTGAGGTAAAGTGAAGTTTTACTATCTTCAAACACTGGCTCCCAAAGCAGCACAGTAGCAGCTAGCCCCTCTGCCTCTCACAGAAAAAAACCCTTATTGTGTGATCTGTCCAGGATTAACAACCTGACTATTCTTTCTGTTTCTGTTTTGAACAGTGCCTGCTGCCTGAAACAGATCACAAGTACTGACAAAGTATTTATGTGTGAATTTACCTGAATCAAGAATCCAGTTTCTAGACAAACAGATTTACAGGTATGGCCAGAATTGTACTACAGCAGTTTCAATAAGATTCAAAGCAAAAGTTCACATGTCTTAAATGAAGTGTACAAAGTCTTCAGGGTCATATTATCCTATTTCAGTGAAAGAATTTTTAATGCACACCTGAGGGAATGGAAAATAATGGCAGAAGGATGAAAATGTGTACCAGAATACTGGCTTTGAAAAAGAACTTGTCCTCTATACCCCAGTACTGAGAAGCAGACCCATGAAATGGATGGTGACCTCCTCTGTTTGTCCTTCAGGTTTTTTTGAGAAACATAGTCCAATGAATGAATTATTGTGCAGGTCATCATATCAAAACATATTAGGAAGGAGTAGCAGAGGAGGCAACATTCATTACAAGCAACTCACTGTGTATCTTGCAGAGATCAAACCACTGAAGTCAGCTCTTCAGTGCAGGCTCCGATGCAGAAGGTGGAACAACAAACTCCCTTTCTCTTATAACATCTTGCAGTTGTTTTTTGTTTTTTTTTAACTTCATCTCTAAGAGTAAATGCAATGGACTGCAGGAAAAATAGAATCAGTGAGGTAGAAAGGGAGCATTTCTTGAAGTTGTCATAATTAAATTATAGCGATTACCAGAGTAAGCAGAAAAAAACTGTAAATCATTCTACCATACACATCCATACACAAAATGTGAGTTTTCTTCCTAATTCATTAGTTTCCCCGCATTCATACTCCTAATTATGATTACTCCAAATGAATTATTAATTAGAAATAATTTTGCATTAGGCAACTGAAAAACATGAAGCTTCATTCTGTAGTAAAAATCTATAATCACATTATAAAAACTGCTATGGCTTTACAGTAATGTAATGTGATTAACTATTTCCAAAGATAGACAAGTATGACTAAGCAAACTAATTAACAATGTTGTTTAGCATGTCTCTCTATTCTGTTAACACTCTACAATTTGTTCCTCCCATAGCAGTATTATTAATGGAAGGAACACATTTTCTTATATTAAGAAATTTTGGTATGAAAATATGATTTTATTTTTAAGTACCTTTACAGGTTTTCAGATTAATTTGAGAAGTTCAGGCTGGGAATAGTTAATGAATGAGAACAGCCTTTACAGTGTGCTAAATAAAATAGAGTAAATATGGGAAAAGTTATGTGGAATATGTAACCATAAAAATTCATATATAGTTTACAACCAGCATCTTTTCAAATTAAAAGGTGAAAATCATTTTGGACACTTCTCCTCAGAAGTGCACTCAACAACATTTCTTCCTGGGGTCTTTTCTTCCTTCCATCACCATTCTCCTATACTTTTCTCCATACTAGCCCACCACTTTCAAGCAAGGATAAGGATACAGTTGTATAAAAAGACTCAGTGACACTCTCCTACAAATGTGTGAGCAGTGTCCTTGGTTACCTTAATGTAGCCCTGAAGAAAACTTGGATTTGAATGCTACAAGCATCAGGAAGAATAGATTTGTATCCTCTCTGGAATTTTATCACTTGGGCCTATATCTCTTAAAAAATGCGTTATTATAAAATGCTCTAGATTAGCTAAAGAGGATAATCCTTACTTAACAGAAGCATATCACAATAACTTAATCAACCTCTTCCATTTGCAATGCAGGCTGTCTGCAACAATCTACATTGTTAATGATCCCGAAGAGTTCAGAAGGAAGTGGCTTCCTTACTATGTATGGGGCACGTTTGTCTCCTAAGGGTACTAAAGTCCTCACTAAAAATCTAGCAGGGCTTATAAATAGAACTTTAAACTAGATGTGAAGGGGAAGGAGGACAAAGCCAGACTAGTCAGGAGTGAGCCTGGAAGTGGAACTCCAGTGCCTGAGGGGTGGTGTGCTGGCAAGGACCACCAGTATATCACCACAGAGTGAGTGGAGGCAAGTACATCTGGTGATGGAAAGGGTGAAACTGGCACTGAGGGGTTAGATATTCCAAGGACCAGTCAATCGGGAATGAATACTATTCCCTTTATGTGAGCTGAAGGTTCACCTGCCCAGCTGAAGTGCATTTACACCAATGCATACAGTATGGGCAATAAGCAGAAGGAACTGGGAGTTATTGTAGGGCAAGGAGACTACAATACAGTTGCCATCACGGAAACGTGATAGGACAACTCGTATAACTGGAGTGCAGCTATGGTGGGGTATAAACTCTTCAGTCAGGACAGGAAGGGTAGGAGAGGTGGTGGGATAGCCCTCTATGTTACCCTCGAGCTCGAGTATGGTGATGACGGGATAAAGTGCCTGTGGGTTAAAATCAGAGGAGCCCACAAGAAGGTAGATATTGTGATGGGAGTCTGTTACAGGCCACCCAGCCAAGAAGCAGCAGCTGATGAGCTCCTCTATAAACAGCTGGGAGTAGTCTCAAGATTGCTACCTCTTGTTCTCATGGAATACTTCAATCTTCCATATGTCTGCTGGAAGTACAATACAGCAGAAAGGAAGCAGTCTAGGAGGTTCCTGGAGACCATGAAAGACAACTTCCTTGCACAACTGGTGAGTGAGCTGACAAAGGAAGATGCCCTCCTGGACCTGCTGTTTGTGAACAGAGAAGGCCTTGTGGGGGATGTGACAGATTGAGGATGCCTGGGGCAAAGAGATCATGAGATGGTAGAATTTTTAGTTCTAAGTGAGGTGAAGAGCGGGGTTAGTAGAACAGTCACATTAAACTTCCAGAGGGCAGACTTTGGACTGTTCAGAAGGCTGGTTGGCAAAGTCCCCTGGGAGACAGTCCTTAAGGGCAAAGGAAGCCCACGAAGGCTGGGAGCTCTTCAAAAAGGAAATCCTAGCAGCTCAGGAGAAAGCCATCCCCATGTTCCAGACAAGGAGCCAGTGGGGAAAAAAAAAAACCAGTTTAGTTGAGTAGGAAGATCCCGAGGGACGTCAAAAAGAGGAGGAATGTCTACAAACTCTAGAAGAAGGGACAGGTGTCTTGGGTGGACTACAGGGAGGAAGTGAGATTGTGCAGAGAAAAAATCAGGAGGGCTAAAGTCCAGCTAGAGCTCAGGTTGGGCAAGTCTGTGAAAGATAATAAAAAAAAATTTCTATAACTACATTAATAATAAAAGGAGGACCAGGGATAATATTCAGTCCCTATTGGATCCAAATGGAATCCTTGCAGTTAGGGTTTATGATGTAGGCATATATCCGCGCTTAGCTATTCTACGTGACTTTCAATATTTTCAGAACAAAAGAGGTACAAACCATGAAGATGACATTTTCAGTGACATGAAAGTAAAAACCTGCTTTGATTGAAGTCCCTAAGAAAAGTTACCAAAAAGAGTGGGCAATAGAGAGAAAAAATTTTGAATTTGAGTTCATCATCCACGCCCTAATCATGGGTCAGATGCAGTCAAGAAACTTTATGTTCCACAAGGGAAAACTTAAAATACAATTTCCCAGAGAGGTGGAACTTCAACCCAGAACTTCTAAAGCTGTGTCAGGTGGGTAGTTCTCACTGTAGAGAGCAGATAAAATTTAGAGCCAAGTATTTGATATTTCTACTGTAAAGTGGGTGTACAGAAACTACAATGACAGTGTCACCTACTTGAGAGGTTTCAAGAGTTTTATACTAGTAAAGTTTTAAAGTAGAGTTTTACATTAGTATAGCAAGAGTACAAGGAGTGATAGTTTTAAGCTGAAGGGGAAATTGAGATTAGATATTTGGGAAGAAATTTTTTACTGTGAGGATGATGAGGCACTGGAACAGGTTGTCCAGAGAAGTCATGGAAGCTACATCCCCAGAGGGGTTTAAGGCCAAGTTGGATGAGGCTTTAAGCAATGTGATTGAGTGCAAGGTGTCTCAGACCATGGCAGAAGGGTTGGAACTGGATGATCTTTAAGGCCTCTTCCAACCCAAACTATAGGATCCTGTGCTAATATTTATCAGCGTTTACTTTAACTTGACCTGAACTGAGTGTGATTCAAGGTAACTGATCAGCAACTGCCATTGTGACGGGTATGACAATCATTAAAATTAGAGTTCTAGCACATGCCAGCAAGCCCATATAACCACCACTTATTTCAAGGATCCCCCCAAAACCCAGAATCTGCTACTGCTTATTGACACTCGGGTTTTGAGGCTGGATATACTACAGGTCTGTTTGAATAATCAGTATTTCTCCCTACAGTTTCCTTTCCCCTCCAGAATTATTGCTATAACAAAAACAGTGTGTATAGATGCAGTCAAATACCAGGAATTCTTGAGATATCTTCTTGGTTATCAAGGGAATGAAGTCCTGAGCAATCATAAGCATTATGTGGTATGATCTCTTCTTGAAATTAAGTAGTTACATTTTAAAATCAATTAAATTTAACTCTCAATTCTCTATAGAAATTCAGTTTCAGAAGCTTAAATTCAGAAATTTAAATTCCTGTTCAATTCTAATCTGAATTTATTCAAGGCTGCTTTATATGTTTGCTCTTGAGTCAGAACTGTACTTCATTTTAAATAGTTCTTTAACCTCCTTGATGTATTTATAGAGAGCAATCACCTCCCTTCTCAATTCAGTCTTGCTTTGCTAGACTAAACACACCTTTTTTTAGCCTCCTCTTATAAGATTGCTTTTCATTTCCACAGTCTTCCTAGTAATCTCTTTACTGGGTTGACTTCTCTTGAAGCTAGGCAATCGGGACTGTAGGCAATATTCAAGGTGAGGTGTATTTAACATCTTTCATACAACAGGAACATTTCCTTGCCTTTTACTGGGAAGATCTCACCAGAATTCTTTATCTTTTACACCAGTGTATCTCAGCTACTTGACCACAACACTGAGACATCATACGTATACACATATACAATTGATCTTCTCCCTTCCTTGGTTTCCTGGTGATGAACTCCCACTTGTTTGTTTTCCAGTTCCCTCAGCTATAGTGTGGAACATAAAGAAAAACATCCCATTTCTGATACTCCAATCTAACTCTTGTACAGTATGATGTTCCTCTTTCATGTTTTTTTTTTGTCTCCTACCCTTGTAACTTCGTTGTACCTATCTGCAGCTTTCCTTTTTAAGCACTATTTTCTGTCACGAGAAGCCCCAGAAGAACATAAGCAGCATCCATATAGTTCAATATTCCCGAGCCTGCTCCAGAAGTAAGGGAAAATACTTAGGCTGCAAAGACCCTAGCTTCCCAGCCTGTGCTACCCTCATCAGAAGTCCTTTAGTGACTCACACCAGAATCCTTAAAATGACTGATACTCTTCAGGCTTTTCCCAGCCAACATACGTAAGGATTTTCATAGATTATATTCTTAAAACATTTGTCTACTAAACTGTAGCTAAAGAATCTCCTNATCTCAGCTACTTGACGACAACACTGAGACATCATACATATACACATATACAATTGATCTTCTCCCTTCCTTGGTTTCCTGGTGATGAACTCCCACTCGTTTGTTTTCCAGTTCCCTCAGCCATAGTGTGGAACATAAAGAAAAACATCCCATTTCTGATACTCCAATCTAACTCTTGTACAGTATGATGTTCCTCTTTCATGTTTTTTTTTTGTCTCCTACCCTTTTAACTTCGTTGTACCTATCTGCAGCTTTCCTTTTTAAGCACTATTTTCTGTCACGAGAAGCCCCAGAAGAACATAAGCAGCATCCATAAGTTCAATATTCCCAAGCCTGCTCCAGAAGTAAGGGAGAATACTTAGGTTGCAAAGACCTAGCTTCCCAGCCTGTGCTGTCCTTTAGTGACTCACAACAGAATCCTTAAAATGACTGATACTCTTCAGGCTTTTCCCAGCCAACATACGTAAGGATTTTCATAGATTATATTCTTAAAACATTTGTCTACTAAACTGTAGCTAAAGAATCTCCTTGAGGAAAGCCTTAACCCCTCTGGAAACCACTCCAGTTCACTTGGTCTGCAACCTTTTATCCCACATGTTCTGAGACAGTCGCTTAGCCACAGCTGGGGAACTAGCTGCTTGCTATTAACCCCATCCTGCTTGTTCATAGCAGAGTTCATCCAATTGTAATTGCATATAGTTTAAATATACAACAGCTGAGGTCCCACCTCAACTGTGGGTTTGCCCTTTGGAATATTTACTCCCAGTATATTTTTGGTGTAAATGGAAAATGTAGGGTTAAAGAGATAATTCAGGAAAATAATTTAGATTGTTACAATTAGGCATAATTATTGAAAAAGAAACAAAGCAAAGTTATATATGAATAATAATATGCAGACCTGAAATACTCCAAGACAGATTCCTTGGGAGAAATAGTAGAAACATCATTATCTGAATGACTTAGAAATGAAAAAAAAAAGAGAATATGTAGCAAAGAACAGTTCTGTGTGTTGTAGAGAAATGGCAGTCTTAATTCCATAACTCTGAAAATGGCCATCTGATTTAAAAGACAGAAAGGTTACAAAGTTTTTCATTATTACTAGTGCTTGCTCTGAGAAAAAAAAGAAAAAACACACACAAAAAGGAGTCTTTTTAATTGAAGATTAAAATTCCAATGATTTAATGTCTCATAAAGTTCCTTTTACTTTTTTTCCCCGTCAATTTCACTTATTTCTGGGGTATTATCTCACATAAAAAATTATTTCTTCTCTTTGTGGAGCACCACAACACTGCCTCAAGGAATTCAGCCAGACAAAGTGAGACATATGTGTTAAACAGATAGAATTCAAGGAAGTGGCTTGGTTTCTCAAACAGCGGATTTAGAGAACTGAGGAGTAAGTGGAACAGTCTTAGCTTGAATGAACTAAAGGAGGGGGGTGTTATCTTGCTGTAAGGGAAAGAAATTAATTCATGAAGGGGGCCTACAAGAAAGCTGGGAAGGGACTGTTTACAAAGGTTTGTAGTGACAGGACTAGGGGCAATGGGTATAAACTGGAGAGAGGCAGACTTAGACTAGACATAAGGAGGAAATTCTTCACTCATTACTTCCTGTGCTGAGAATGCCAGACCTGAATGCAGTACTCCAGGTGAGGTCTCAATTTAATGATCTGAACAGAAGTGCACACCCTAATCAACTGATTGGAGTAGCAATCATACTTTTGAGGCTGTGCTATGTTTCACTTGTTTGCCTCAGGACTAGAGCAAATGTACAAATACACGTGAATGACCCTGCAGTGTCACATCCACAATGTGTCTGACAATGTCTGGCTGGTATCTTTAGGTTTACCGTTTGCAAATTCCAGTTTTTTATGGAACAGAAATAGCAATGGGGACCTTATAGGAAGAAAAAGGACAAAAACTCTAGCTTGAGCATGGGAGGATGGACCAGACGACCTTTCAACCACAATCATTCTATGATTCTATGATTCTATGAAAACAGAATGTGAGCAGCTATGTTAGCACATTGGTCTACTACATTTGCCTTCTATCTAATAACAATTGAGGAGTGGATGAGGAATAAATCTCAGTTTAATTATTGTCTGAAAGTTGCAGTCTGCATTCAACAGAAAAATTATACTGGTGAGCCACATATGTCTCATCCAAATCACAACACCACTGAATTAAATTATTGCTCTAAAATGTTGTTATTAATCTCCCCTACTGTCTAAAGGAAATAAAAATCTAGTACTTAGCCATTTAACTTCAAATCCCCTAGTAAGATTGTTTATAAAATGATGGTTACTCCGCATTCTAATGAAAATCAAGCCTTTTAAAAGTATGCCTGGTCTGCCACATAATAACTGGTCTTTCTCCAAAACACCAGGTACTTTCGAACATCCTGAATGTTGTTATGTAAACTTAGAGGCAGCATGATTATTCCTTTTTCTAGATATATACATCTTCAAAGGTATGTGTCAGTACATTGTTTCTAAAGTCTACTTATTCTTCGTGTGTTGAGCATAATATATATATCTGCTGAAGTAGGTAAAATTGAGGCAGTTTGATATTTTCTTGACAGCAAAATCTTTTCAGATAGGTCAGAAAAAGGCTGTTGCAGTTCAAAAGAGGAAGCCAAGGCGTATACCCTGTTTATGTCAAGATTTTCAGAAATAGGATGACATAGAATCATAGAATTACCAGGTTGGAAAAGACTCATAAGATCATCGAGTTCAATCATTCCTATGAAACACTAAACCATGCCCCTCAGCACCTCATCCACCCATCCCTTAAACACCTCCAAAGAACGTGACTCAACTACCTTCCTGGGCATAGCAAGAAATTAACAACACCTTGCCTTTGTTATTTCTCAGAGTTTACATCTTAGCCTTTGACATGTTGGAATTATATATACTGTGTTGTTACTACAGTTTAACAAAACAAAACACTCTGTTTCTGAAAGGAGATGGATTCTTTCTCAGATCATGCTAACACATATAAATCAAAAGTTATTAACTGCAGTGTAGTGATATCCACAAATCATTTAGCCACTTGATCCTAACAATTGTGTATCTTGAGATTTTAAAGAAAATACTAACTGAACTGCTTTCTAGTGGCTTAGCCAGAAGTCTTTACTTCCTCCGTAGGATAGCAGGGTCATGCTCTAATCTAAAGCAACACAGAATATAGTTTTCAGCATCTAGGAAAACAGATGTTTCTGACCATTGTCTAAGCAAGAGTCATGGGGAAATGAAGGCTGTAGATAATTTTTCTCTGTGTCTTTCCATTTCCTCAAGACCTATCACTCACTTATCAACACTAACAGCTCCCTTCTGCCTGCACTTCACACTGCATCTAGGTACTGAAAAGACAGGTACTTTTAAAGAAGGGTAGCTAAATGAAAATATCATCTGTGAGGAGAAACTGAAAGAACTAAAGCCCACATGCTGCAGTCTCTGTACCCAGTTCCCAGTTCCTTCTTCAGGAGTTATATGCAAGAACTAGGTAACCACTAGCAACCTTCCTTTTGATATCTAAAGTGTACAAGAATGTACATTTCCTTATGTAAGTGCCTTAGGGGAGAAACTTTGAACCAGATGAGTTTACCTCTAGTAATTATGTAGGGCAGATATTGGTGTCTGATTAACTCAATAAACAGAAGGGGTGGAGGGAAGTCAAGAAGTAAAGCAGTGGTTTTTTTCAGTACTGACACAGAATAAGGCGAGGCATGAGGTTAAATTTGTAAATGCAGGGACTCCCTGGGAAGTATTAAAGAACTTTCACAAAACCTGGTGAAGGAGAGGTTCCCTGGCCTGGCAGGAATTGCCCTTCTCAGTTTGGGGGCATGTAATCAGGAAATCCATGTGCCTTACAACTATAAGACGATGTATCTTGTATTTTGCAGCTTCCTCTACATAAATGTGAGATATCACAACACTGTAAGCATGATCAGCAGAGTCGGCATGAACATCCCAGTATCTTAGTGTGTTCCACCTACTGCATGAACAAAATAGGGACCATGCTTTTCTGCTGAATGATGAGTACGTAGTATTTGTTGTGAGAGTCTCAAGTGGATATTGAGTGGGGAACTAGGCTGATGGTAAAGTAATAGGCATCTCAGGATGTAGTTTATGACTTACATTTGCTGCAGCTGCACCCTTTTTCTTCTAGTCTATTTTCCTTTCCTTCCCTCTTATCATTTCCCTGCCACTCCCGCAAACTTCTTTCTTGGAATCTCCTTGAATTCTTCAGCCTGGGTGCTACACACTCTCCTACTTCTATTTCTGCTCTCTCTCCCTAGTCCATACATTCCTAATCTTGTTCCAGGCTAAAGGGTAAGAAAAGCCAGGAAAAAATGCATACAGCAAAGCTTGTTGTTCCTGCATTGACTTGAATATCTCCTCTCTCATTCCTAGCTCATTATACGTACCTGTAATACAAACAAGAAACAAGGACTGAAAATAGAATGTTGAGATGAGCTGTTCAAAGTAGAACAGAGGCAAACTGCCATCACCTACTGTCTATTTACTTCAACTGTTTTCTACATTCAATAAGTGTGTGTTCCTGTATAGAAAAAATGCCAATACTAAGATCTGGCCGTAAACCTCACAAATTTTCTAGATGCCTGAATGGATGCAGATAGCTATGTTTCAGTAAAAGTTCTGTAGGATCCTAGATTTCTGAAATCAGTCTTTCTAGACCTGCCAGTCCTTGTGGTTAGGCTAAAGAGCTCCATCATTATTTCATTCTTGAAACCACTCAGATTTTAATTTTTCTCCTGATATGTATGGTATAGTTGAATTTCCTTTGAACTAGAGTTTATTTAAATTTTAATAAAGCATTTATTTTATAGATTTTTCGTGGGATTTGCAGCAGATTCTGAAGTGTCAATCAGTTTGAAAATAAAGGTCTTTCAAAAAGAAAAGAAAGCTTTATTTAAGCAGTGAAATAATCATTTAAATTATAAATGACATGGAACTAAGATTATTCCCTGTATTTTCTCTTGTGGAAGAACAGCTGAGAATTAAGTGAATAAGTTTCTCTTTAAAATGATGGAGGGAAGATCCAGCCTTAAATCTGCATTAAACTGTTTCAGATGTATTCAGTGGAGCTAGGCAATGTAATTTCTAGCCTGCAGAAGTTCCACAAGGATTCTGGGACCCACAGAACACTGGAAAGATGTAGGTTTTCTTCTTGGAATTACCTTTGCTAATGAGGTTGGTTTCCTTCTCTGGAGATGGCTAATCAAACTAGCAGGAAAAATGTCTCTGTCTCACTCCTCAGAGATCTCCCCAAACTGTAAAAACGTGAATAGGTTGCTTCCTGACTGCTGGTCAGTTGGGTAACAGCCAGCAGCTGGGAACTGCTGTGATTTACAGTGTTGCAGTAGGGATCATCCAAAAAGAAGAGAAAAATGCACAGTGAGAGAGAGTGAGCAAAAAAGAGGTTGATTGAGATTTCAAAACCTTCCCGTTCTGAAGAGTACAAAGGCATTTTGTCCCTAGTATAGAAACTGAAGAAGAGTTTTCTCAGAGGTTTATATGTCATTTTTGTCTCTTCCATATGGAATCGTATGAAATTTTTCCAGTTGCACAGCAATAGTTCCTCAAGCAAACTGTGTGTTCCTAAGAGACATAGTCTCAGCAAAGGACCACAAGATTCAAGTGTATGGATAACAAGTTTTATGAGGAGCAGCTGAGGGAACCAGGATTGTTTAGTCTAAAGAACAGAAGGTTTAGAGGTTGCTCTCTACAGTTGCCTCAAAGGAAGTTGTACTGAGGTGGGTGCTGGTCTTTTCTCCCAAGTAACAAGTCATAGGACGAGAAGAAATGACCCCAAGTTGTGCCAGGGAAGGCTTAGACTGGATATTAGGAATATTTTCTTTACCAGAAGAGTGGTAGAGCATTGGAACAAGCTACCCAGGAAAGTGGTGAAGTCTCCATCTTTGGAGACATTCAAAAAGTATGTAGACATGGCACTTCAAGGACATTGTTTAGTATGCATGATGATGTTCGGCTGACAGTTGGACTTTATGACCTTAGAGGATTTTTCCAAGCTTAATTATTCTATGATTCTGTGATTCTATGATTCTGTTCTATGATTTAATAGATAGAATAAATGGTATGTACAAGGTTATTTAGAACTTCTGTTCAACTGCTTGCTGGAGAGATCAGGACTGGTCTTATTTGGTTGCTTATCCATTTGGCTGGTTTTTAGGAGTTTTTTACACTTCTTGTGCTTTGCAACCAGTCCAGATCACCTACATTAAATTACAGTTCCAACATTTTGTGCAAAGAGTATAAATACTAGGAAATTTGTGAAATTAGAAGATTATTTAAAGGGACCGTTGTTATGTAAGAGAACTCTGCTTTAAAATGATTTACCAGAATATGTCCACAAATGTCCCTTGCTTCTTCTCCCAACTCTGGTCTTAAAAGTATCACTTTCTATGGCACTACTTATAACTCACAAAGAGTCATTGCTAGCTTCATTAAAAGTCTTATATTTTGAAATATCTAAGTGTTAATATAATTTCATTTGAAAATGGCACTTTATGGGGTCTAACATTTTAACCTGTTCTTACTACTACCCTGTCCCAACAGCAGTGTTCTGGTAGGTATGACAAAAGCACAAAAATGATGATTTAGGGCTACAACTCTACCCTCATTCCCTCTCCCACCTTTGTTACTTTGCTATATTAAAATACTGGCTCATTTACATCAAGTTGCATAAAATGATGCAATGCTTAGAGATTCTTGTAACAGCCAGGCAGGAGTGAGAGCTGTTTTATCTTTTGCTTTTAATTTCTCAGCATATTTCAGTTCAGAGATAGATCTCCTGGAGGAATGTTTTCAGTATACCATACAAGGAAATACTTGAAGTATGCACACACATCACACAATTATAGCTCATTACAACACTGAGAGTCATTTGCCTATCTGCTTTCTTACTCTTCTCATTGAAATGAGAGTTCACTGTCATTTTTGGACTGATAAAACTGGGGGATTTATGCCATCATTATGTATACTTAGAGGTATGTTTGCCTCTATGACATTCTTGTATGTAGATGTGAAAAATCTAGTGCGAAGAGGACATAAGCATTATGTTATACAGTTTCAGCAATCAGCTTAAAGCTTCAATTACTATATGTCTACAAGACAATATTTTGTTACTTTCATATATGTATACACACATTACACTGCCTTTTATTTTTTTCATGAGCCTCTGATTAAACTGGTAGGTTTTTTTAATCTCTCTGTGATTAAGCACCAAAAGAACTGTAGGGAATCAATTCAGTTGCCTAAATGCCATTTAATGCCATTCAAAATGCTCTAGGATTCCTGGGGCATTCAGATGGGGCTGACAGCCACAACAGCAGACACAGAAATGCAGAAGTGCTGTTCTGGAATGAGACCTGGATGCCAGATGGCGTACCCTGGAGCATCTCAGTTGCTCCTACATGACTACATGTGTGGAACTAGGAGGAGAATCCGGTGAACATTAAGGTACTAATTTAATTTAAAGTCATACCTAAAGCTGATGCTTACATCCATGGTACAGTCTCCGGAGAGAACTAGATGACTTAGAAACTTACATTTAGGCAGGATTTACTTTAGGTCTTAGAAGCCTCTAATTACTTGTCTATCTCTATTAAATAAGCAGTGAATATTTGCACTTAAATCTTAATTTATCTGTCCTGAGTGTAATTATCTAAAGACTGTAGCCATCTCCAGGACTTTAAAAGTTAGGCTCAACTCCAGACTTCTATAGCAATTGCTATTTGAGATGACTTAGGCAAAACAGGGCAACTGCGTGGACATGGCAGATGATACACAGGACATAAGGGAAACCTGTACCCTTTTGAAACAGCATCTAGAGACCAGGCTGCTGATAGATCCTGTGGTATTTCAAGTGGAACTAGGTGGTTGTTTATATGATTGAATCCCTCCCTTCTGCAATGTAGGTGTCTAAGATCTACAGTAATCAGTGGAGATTGAAGACTTTCTTCAGTCAACTAGACAAGCATCTACTTCAGTCTGAGGGGTGCCAGGTTACATAAGACATCCTCATCCTCATGAGGGTGGCCTACAAGAGACCTTTGCTTTTCTCAAGTGGCCACTGTAGATGAGGAGAGAATCAAATGGTTTCTGTTCAATCAGAAAAACTGAGCCCTAAGTCTTCACTCACTATACTGGGAGTTAAAATCATGACATAGTCACATGAATTTAGCTGTCTGAGCACAGAGCTCAGTCTTTTCTTAGGTTTAATCTTTCGCTATCGTTTCTTGCTTTCTAAGACAGCTTAGCTAGTCTGGATACTTACCTCACACCCTAATACTTACATTGTAGCACAGAAGATTTTTCTCAAATTTAGACATAATTTTGATTTGAGACCATTGCCACTTACCCTGCATACCACTGAGGAAAATCTAGCTTCCCATATTCCTTAAAACTGTCATTCAGATATTCATAAACATTGATAAGATTTACCCCTGAGTCTTCTCTTTTCTAGACTAGCTCTCTCAGCCTTTTCTCATATGTCAAATGCTCCAGCTCCTTAAATGTCTTTGTGGCCCTTTGCTGATGTTACTCTGGTATCACCATGCTTCTCTTTCACTGGGAATCCCAGAACTCGCCAGCATTGTTCCTGTTTACAAGAAGTGTGTGAGGGAAGACCCAGGAAACTACAGACGTTAGTCTGACCTCGGTGCCTGGAAAAAATGATTGATAAGATCCTCCTGGATAGAGTTTACCTCCAATATCCAAGGCAATCCCAGCCCATTTTTTTTCCTCAACAAGCTTTGAGAGAATTTTGTATGGGTTTAATTTTGCCAAAGACCCATGTGCAAGCCATATCCTCATTCCAACAAACTGGACAACTGGGAAAGAATAATTCAGTTGTGACACACTGCAAAAGATGTTAGAGTTGAAAGAAGGCTAGAGAAATAACGTTGTTCAGTATGTGGGGTCTCCCCAAGTGTACACTGTGTTCAGCCTGCCTGATTCTACGTCTGCACTGAACATTTTCACATGGTGCTTTTACCCACACTTACTGCTGAAATGGATGTTCCTGCCATGAAATAAATTTGCTAGAATATTCATAGCAACGATGATGACAGGGAACAAATGCAACATCAGTGAATTTTGGTCCCAACAAAAGATATGTGGCCAAGTTCATTAGTTTTGTTTCATGTGCCTATTTGAGAAAGTATAACACAAAAAAGGAAAGCAGACACTTCCTGAACCCACTTAGAAAAACACCTGGAAGGAGCTGTACCTCTCCTGGAAACAATGGTGAATGATATTTGGGCCCCGTGCTCGTTCTTTCATAGCTACCATTGATTTCAATGGGAGCACAGTCTGACTGTGAATTCGGTCCTTGCCCAGCAGTCACAGCCTGAACATTCAGCCATGTTAGTGCTCTCTCTGCAGCTGCCATTGAAGTATAAAGAAGGATTTTAAATAAGAAATGGGTTTGTGGTCAGGTTTTAGTGTTGGAATGTCTCTTTACATTGAGGAAATCTCTGACATATTATTAAAACATCACCTTTTTACAATAATTTTCAGAAGTTGCTTGCTCCCCTCTCACCTTTGTCCCTAATTCCTGTCCTTCCCATCCCTCCCCCCTGGCCATCTGTATTAAAGCAGGTTGAAGAGATCACAGGAGAAAAAGACGTCTCATGTTGGACCCCGTTCTTTTATACCTTAAAGACTGGTCGGATTATTCTTCTGAGTTAAAAACAATCCAGTCAAGTGAAAATCTACCACACTTCATGTTGTTACCCTTCTTGCTGGATGGTCTTCAGAGAAATGAGATCACAACTTTTTTTTTTTTTTCCGGAACAGTCACCAGGATAATATGAAGTCTTATGAATAAGGTATGCTAGAACTGTAAAAATAACTGAAGAGAGGACACTCGAGGAAACTTAATGTATTTTTTTACATAGCTATTTGCAGCTTTCAAAAAATTACAATGCTTTGTTCATCCAATAGGGCCAATTAGTGAGTTTCTACTGTAAGGAGCAATGTACTGAACAGAGGACGTCAATACAATGTAACATTGTGCTGTCTGTCCTAAACTAGTTGAAGTATAATCTAAATGTCCATTACATCAGTGGCACTTTGGGGGAGTGATATCCTCAGATTAATCTACCTTTCCCTATTTTCTTCTGTGCTGTGACAGGAGTGCTGTGATGTTTTCTTCAAAAAGTTTTAAGGGTTTGTAACATCAGAGGCGTTTTGAGTGTAGTAGATGGCAGTTGTGCTGTCAGTTAGAGACTGAACAGAAGCTGCATTTCTCCAAGATGTTTCACTTTTCCTTTTAGACATTATGTAGATAAACAGTCTGTAGGAAGCTGAGATACTTTCCCCAAAAAACCTTAGAATGTTAACAAGTTCTGTACTGATAAGTATTGGTAGAGATGACCTAAGGTATCTCGTGTACATCCTCTCAAATAGCAGTCATTATATAATCTGGCTGTGGTTGAATACTCCTTCCTCATGTGACATGAGAAATACTTTAGAGCCACATAGATCACTACTGAGCTGCAGATCAAGTGGCTTGTGATGCAGCAAGCTGGAAGAAGCAGTGCTGCTGTGTTTACCCTCGCTATCATTAGCAAGAATTATGCCAACTGCATTATGTAATGCTCTGCAGACACACCTTTTTCCAAGCTGTCAGCCAGCTGCAACTGTTATATTCCACTATCCAGTGCGCTGCTACTACCAAGAGCATAACATTTATTGAAAAGTCTCCTGTCACAGCATTTCTCTATTACACATGCTGTAGAGGGCATGTATTTAATTGCAAGAATTTCCTGTCAGGACACAGGAGATAAAATGGACTGCATCCATTTGAAGTTGTTTTCTCTTGGTTGGAGAAAACTGATATCAAACCCTAAAATTATTTCCATTTTGCATTAACATAAAGGCATATGGTTGGGGGCAAATGTCATTATTGAAATGCTGGTCCTGTGTCTTACTGTATTAGAAGAAATGTGTATTTATGTTGCCACCTCACACAGGCAAGCTGTGAATTTCTCCTTGTTTGACTTATGAGGTATTCTGGGATGATGATGATGGTGCTTTTCTTATGTGTTACCTACATTGCCATATCACGCCCTCNTTGTGACACACTGCAAAAGATGTTAGAGTTGAAAGAAGGCTAGAGAAATAACGTTGTTCAGTATGTGGGGTCTCCCCAAGTGTACACTGTGTTCAGCCTGCCTGATTCTACGTCTGCACTGAACATTTTCACATGGTGCTTTTACCCACACTTACTGCTGAAATGGATGTTCCTGCCATGAAATAAATTTGCTAGAGTATCCATAGCAACGATGATGACAGGGAACAAATGCAACATCAGTGAATTTTGGTCCCAACGAAAGATATGTGGCCAAGTTCATTAGTTTTGTTTCATGTGCCTATTTGAGAAAGTATAACACAAAAAAGGAAAGCAGACACTTCCTGAACCCACTTAGAAAAACACCTGGAAGGAGCTGTACCTCTCCTGGAAACAATGATGAATGATATTTGGGCCCCTGTGCTCGTTCTTTCATAGCTACCATTGATTTCAATGGGAGCACAGTCTGACTGTGAATTCGGTCCTTGCCCAGCAGTCACAGCCTGAACATTCAGCCATGTTAGTGCTCTCTCTGCAGCTGCCATTGAAGTATAAAGAAGGATTTTAAATAAGAAATGGGTTTGTGGTCAGGTTTTAGTGTTGGAATGTCTCTTTACATTGAGGAAATCTCTGACATATTATTAAAACATCACCTTTTTACAATAATTTTCAGAAGTTGCTTGCTCCCCTCTCACCTTTGTCCCTAATTCCTGTCCTTCCCATCCCTCCCCCCTGGCCATCTGTATTAAAGCAGGTTGAAGAGATCACAGGAGAAAAAGACGTCTCATGTTGGACCCCGTTCTTTTATACCTTAAAGACTGGTCGGATTATTCTTCTGAGTTAAAAACAATCCAGTCAAGTGAAAATCTACCACACTTCATGTTGTTACCCTTCTTGCTGGATGGTCTTCAGAGAAATGAGATCACAACTTTTTTTTTTTTTTCCGGAACAGTCACCAGGATAATATGAAGTCTTATGAATAAGGTATGCTAGAACTGTAAAAATAACTGAAGAGAGGACACTCGAGGAAACTTAATGTATTTTTTTACATAGCTATTTGCAGCTTTCAAAAAATTACAATGCTTTGTTCAGCCAGTAGGGCCAATTAGTGAGTTTCTACTATAAGGAGCAATGTACTGAACAGAGGAGGTCAATACAATGTAACATTGTGCTGTCTGTCCTAAACTAGTTNAACCCCAGTTCCCTCAGTTGCTCCTCGTAAGACTTGTTCTCCAATCCATCACCAGCTCCCTCACTTTTCTCTGGAATTGCTCCAGAACCTCAACATCCTTCTTGTGGTGAGGGGCCCAGAACTGAACACAGGATTCAAGGAGTGGTCTCACCAGTGCCAAGTACAGAGGGAGAATAACCTCCCTGGACTTGCTGCTCACATCATTTCTGATACAGGCCAAGACACCATTGGCCTTCTTGGCCACCTGGGCACACTGCTGGCTCATGTTCAGTTGCTGTCGACCAACACCCCCAGGTCCTTCTCCTCAAGGCAGCTTTCTAGACAGACTTCTCCTAGTCTGTAGCTCTGCATAGGGTTGTTGTGCCCCAAGTGTAGGACACGGCATTTGGCCTTGTTAAACCTCATGCCATTGGTCTCAGCCCAGCAGTCCACCCTCTTTATATCCCTTTGCAGAGCCTAATTTGCCATTCCAACAGTGCCATTCACAAGTCATTTTTGTATCAATTATTTTTTGCACAAAGATTATTATGTTTCTTAAAAATTTTAAAGAATTTCTTATGCTTCCTTAAATATATCCAACCATAAACTTCTGCTTAGAGAATTAAAGTACTGATTTGATACTCTGCAAGTCTGAGGTGGCAGAAACTTCCAGATACTAGTAATGAAATAATACCTGGGAAACTGATATTAGAAGGAGTAAATCACTCAGTGATACATGAAAAAGTTTATGATTCAAAGATAGGTATAGGTCNAAGTTAAACTTTTACAAGTTTTAATGGCACACAAGAGAAAAAAGAAGTGTATGTATTGAATGGTCTATAATGCAGTTTATGTAAGCATGACAGTTACATGGAAAACCTTTGTATTAGATTGACAATTTTGATGTATAAATATGTACGTCATAAAAAGATATAGGCTTTATTCTAGAATGAAAATATATAATGCAAAAGTGAGACTCTTCCTATTAAACTTTGTCAGTTTTTGTGTTCAAAGTGTGAGAGTAACTGGAGGAAATTTATGTTTCACCTTCAAGTATCTTGGAGCATAGCCATTCAGGCTTCTATGCGGAAAGCTACAGAAATAATAGGCAAGCCTTCTGATACAAAAGAAGATGGCAGAGGATCAGAGAGCATTGTTTTGCTGGTAGTGTGCCTGCAGGAGTTTGTTACAGATAGCCTAAAAGTTCTGACTCAGGTATCAGTGCCAATCCATTGCTGCTTGCATTCACTCATCCAAGGGAAAGGAGGCTTTCCTTCCTGGGTGGCTGCCTTTCCTTCTCCTTCTCTGTCTTCCCCTCTCTTTTAAAACAAATATGTTTATGTAAACAGGATCAACGCTCTCCTTAAGCAAGGCTGAAAGTACTCATTTTTATAGCACTTCTGAAGCTGACCTTGTTCAAAGACATGTCCCTGAGAATGGGACACACTGGACTTAATTCTTGAAGACTAGCAGTTCAGTGTTAAAGTCTGAACTAATCACCGTAAGTTTCCTAGCAGAGAAATAGGTACCTCCAGAGAAAGATTAATTTGGCCTACTTTAGGATGAAGTGAATCACTACCTAAGAGTACCTATTTTTCTCATTTTTTTCAAATAGAAAGTGACTCTGCAATGACAAACATTAGATCTTAATATCAGAATTCTAAATGCTTAAAATATCAATTTAAATCCTGTCTTGAATATCAACATGATAAGGCAAATATAGAACCTTAGAGAGAATGGAAGTAATAAAGTAGAAGGAAATGAATAAACTTTTTTTATTAACAAATAATAGTAATGCTTTATGTTTAAAAACTCTTTAATGCTAAGTTGATCCTTTTGTAAAAGACTGATTTTCAGTGGCTTTGCCTTGCTGATGAGAGGTATTAATAGAATCATAGAATCACCAGGTTGGAAGATACCCACCAGATCATCGAGTCCAGCCATTCCCACCAATCTCTAAACCATGCCCCTCAGTATCTCATCCACCTGCACCTTAAACACCTCCAGGGAAGGCGAGTCAACCACCTCCCTGGGCAGCCTGTTCCAGTGCCTAATGACCCTATCAGTGAAGAACTTTTTCCTTATGTTGAGCCTGAACCTCCCCTGGAGGAGCTTGAGGCCCTTCCCTCTTGTCCTGTCCCCTGTCACTTGGGAGAAGAGGCCAGCTCCTTCCTCTCTACAACCTCCCTTCATGTAGTTGTAG